>MU106284.1:0-143991 GCA_012274485.2 Sinapis alba | reverse complement strand
CGAAAAGATATTTGGAAGATGTGATTGCACACAAGCAAGCTATCCCCTTCACACGTTTCTGTCGTGGTGTTGGACGTACTGCTCAGGCAAAGAACAGACATTCAAACGGTCAAGGTCGTTGGCCTGCTAAATCTGCTCAGTTCGTTCTTGATCTTCTCAAGAATGCTGAGAGCAACGCTGAGGTGACTTTCATCAACTTCGTTACTGTTTAATTTGGAGCTTTCGCTCAGTTACTTGAAGACTATTTGATTATACTCAGGTTAAAGGTTTGGATGTTGATGCTCTTTTCATATCTCACATCCAAGTGAACCAAGCAGCAAAGCAGAGGCGAAGGACATACCGTGCTCATGGAAGAATCAACCGTATGTTCTTCTTTATGCTACTACCTCGTTTCAACTTGTGTTTCTCCACACATTCTGATCCAATTCAATCTCTTTTGCAGCTTACATGTCAAACCCATGCCACATCGAATTAATTCTTTCAGAGAAAGAGGAGCCTGTGAAGAAAGAGGTAACTTATCCATCTCATTACCTTTTGTAATCCTGATTTTCACCATCATCATTGTTCATTCTTCTTCTTCTCATACCACATTGCAGCCGGAGACTCAGTTGGCAGCGAAGTCAAAGAAGGGAACCTCGTCTTGATCCTATAGACAGTAGTTATCATTGTCACAACGCTTGATACATTTTGTTCCCTCCTTCATTAAGACAAGTAACCATAAATTTAAAGACAAAAATATGTTTGGATTCTGGATTCTCGAAGCTTTAATCAATGTTTATTGCGATCCTGGTATTAAACTTCGAAACACTTGGTCAATGAATATTATCGTAATCAGTTTATCTTTTAATATTAGTTATTTAGTTGTGTCAACAATCAGTTTATTTATAGAACAACTTTTGAACATAACTAATGTAATAATAAGCGATTCTAATCCAAATCGTGGTGGACAATTAAAATGGAGTCGTCATCATCGCCGATAATACCCGGCGATGTAACTAATGTAATAATAAGCGATTTTTTGTGTATTTTCCAACTTTTTGCCTTGGAAGTTAGTTAGTTGTTATACTTTTGTTTTCTTACATTGGTTCGCCATATGTGATATTACCAAATTCAAATGTGTTAAAGACTGTTTCTCGCGTTTAACGAAAGATCAAGGTTGATCCGACACGTCAATGTGGGATGGATTGGTAATGGAGACACCAAGCTGTTGGTTGTTGACTCAGAGAGGGTCTTCACACGAACAAGTCTCCACAATATGATTCCTTAAGAAATGCATGGACCAAACGAGGGACCATACCGTCCAACATAAAGCTCCCTCTATTGTTTAACCTTAATAAAGTCACAGCCAGTGGCTATCCACAGCACGCTTTACCTCATGTTAACGGACCCAGAAGGGATATTGTCCTACGAGATGGTCTCTGGGAAATGGAAGCAGTAATCTCTCATACGATTTGACTAGATCTAGTGAAGAGAAACTATCTTATTCCTTGTATTTAATATCAACTGTGTGAACAAAAAGCATAGCAAAAAGGGTATATAACTTGAAGATACTCTTCATTACAGTAACTTGCACAAGTAAACAGAAAGTTGTATTCTACAGTAGGAGAGAAGAAGAAAGATTCGTTTCAAACTTGATTCTTCTAGCTTGAATGTGATTCGGTTTACGCCATACCTCCGCTAGTTGCAGTCCTGATGTTCTTGAAGAGAGCTGTAACATACACATAGTATACTGAAATGATTCAGATTCCAGACCATTGGTTCCTTGCAGGTTATTTAAAAGAGAAACAAATAAACGTACACGGAGTGGTCTCAGGAACAGAACCTCTTTTGTAATGTTTTTGCTTCTCCACTTTCCTGTCTGCGAGCCGCTTTGAAGTTGTCTGCAATTACCAAATCAACACAGAATCAATCAATAATCATATTATTCCGGATTGTAGCTAGTAATGGTTCATTCCAGATCAAATACACACTCAACAAAACAATCAAACTCATTAGCATCAAATCATAATGAATCAGATCGGAGCAACAAAAAAAAGAAGCTCCAAGATCCAATTGATGAAACAGAAACATAGGAAAGGTTGACTTATAGGCACATATCAAAGTATACCATGATTACTTACGCCGGAGAAGAAACGCTTGAATGGATCTCAGGGGTATCAGAATTAATTAAAAGTCATCAGCGCGGTGGATTTCGCCCATAAGAATGCGATTGCTAGTGACTTTGAAACCGAGAAGAGCTGGATCAAGCTGTCTCCCTTTCTTCCCTTTCTTCTTCCCACCGCCGCCTTTGTTTCCTTCGTTTGGATCAGAAGATGGCTCTGCTGCCACTTTCTTCATGCTGCTACTACTATTCTTCAACATCTCACTGAACGACGCCTTAGACCCTTTGTTTCCCGTTGTTGTTCTGTTAGCTGCATCAGACATATGCTCGAGTAATCCCTCATGCGATGATGCCGAATGCGATGAGGGAGGCCTTTTTAACAAAACTGAAACCTGCCCGTGTGATGGAACTACCAACCTACAGCAAATAGAACATTTAATCATTTCAAGAGTTCACATGACTATTTACTACTTACCTAATGTAATGTTGCCAAACGTCAGAATACAAAAATTACCTATCCTTTCTAACTTCTCCAACCAAGTTGTCACTGTATGACTCTGCAGCAAAGAGAATATCAAGATAAGCCCCCACAACAAAAACATGATAAATTCAGGGAAAACAAAATGTTAAGGATGCAATAACTCTGAAAGATACATACCGGAGATACTGAAAGAAGACTGTTTGCCAAGCGTAGCAACAGGAACCTCCACTTGAACCAAGGAGTCCATTACTGCTTGCTTTCCCATTCTGTCTTGGGCTTCAAATGACATCAATCCCGCTCCTTCCTTTTTTGGTGGCGCATTGTTCCACGTTTTGATGTCATTCGCGTCTTTGCTCATACCAAACATACTACTGAAGTCTTTAGTTTCATTTTTTCTTCCACCATCAATACTTCCAGAAAGCAATGAATTATTACGCTGCAACGATCCCATATAGTTCCCATCTCCTGGTAATCCGTTTACATGTTCATCAGAAGATGCCTGCGACCCAAAAGAAGATGAAACGTTTTGTCTACCACCATGGTCTGTAAGGCCGAAGCCTGAAGGAGCCATCCTGTCATAGGGTGACTCGACAGATTGGTGGCCAGGTCTCTGGTGAAGCAACTCCATAAAAAGCTGTTTGGACTTGACATCTGTATGTCCATCTACCATCCATGAGTTGGAATCTTCTCCCATTCTCCTCGTTTCTGACCTCATTTTATGATGGTCAGCATCAGGATTTGATCTAGGAAATTGAGTTTCGGCCCAGCCACCCGCTAGCTGTGTATCTGCTCCATTCCAGCGCTCTTTCCTTGGTTCCAATTCTGAAAAGTGAGGTTCACCTAATTGTATATGGGGATTCTGATGACTGAAACCCGGAGTAGAATTTCCTAATCTACCAGAAGATTGCATGTGGGCAGTAGCATCCCGAAACTCTGAGAGTCCAAGACCTTTTACTGCATCCAGATTCAGCCCCGATGCATTTCTGGGTAACGATGCAGATCGCTCAAACGGTAGACCTTGCTCGAATAATTCCTGACTAAGTTGTTGCTGATATGAAAGGTTCCGCTCATGATGACCAAAGTGATCCTCAAAGGGTGGCCTCTGCTGCTGTTGATGAAAGTCTGGTCTAAATCCCGTAGAAGAGTGTGAACGGTGGATCCCAGGATGAGCTCCTAGAAGCTGATCATTACGGTTGGATGGCCATAGAGGGTCAATATGTCTATGTTCCTCCAATAGCGTATTGTGCCTCGCTCTGTTTGCCAGTTGCATGAGCTGCTCTTGCTGCATTATTTGGTACTCCAGAGACCGCATTGGTTCAGATTGCATCTGTCCATGTTGAGGGTCAATATGTCTCATTTCCTCCAATAGTGTATTTTGCCTTCCTCCATTTGCCAATTGCATGAGCTGCTCTTGTTGCAGTAGCTGGTACTCCAAAGACCGCATTGGTTCAGATTGCATGTGTCCATGTTGAGAATGCATTTGTCTGTATTGAGACTGCATTTGTGTGGAAAGTAGCTGTTCAAGTAGCTCTTTTTGATGACCTTCATGTGGTAACTGCCCAAAATTTCCAGCGGCAAGTTGCTCCATGTATGGTGTAAAATTTTGTGATAGATGGCCAGAATTCTGCAATTCATCCATTAGTTGCTGCTCTAATAACATCTGATCAACATTGTTGAATCGAGGGAAGTCATGTGACTGCCCAATCCTTGAATCAGGAGTCTGTCCTTGAAGAATCTGTTGAAAATGTAATTGCCGAGCATGGGACTGTTGTTGCTCCTGTAAGAGCTTCTGTTGTAATTGATACTCTTGCTCTAGTTGACGTTGTTGTAACTGAATCTTCTGCTGCTGTTGCAACTGAATCTTTTGATGCTGCTGCTGCTGCTGCAATTGGAGTGTCATTAAATGATCCAAATCCTGAGCTTGATCAAGATACTTCTGGTCATGTACCGTATCATACGACCTGTTAGGCAAAAGTTCAACTGGTGTACTACCGCTCTCTAGCTCAGACCACAACACACCAAACGGATGCAGCTTGTTCTCACTCTGATTTTGAGTAGCAACCTTAGCTGATTCAACAGGAATAGCAGAGTGGCCAGAAACTTCCAGTAAAGCATCATGCATACTTGTAGAGGATTTTGCCGATCCATAACCAGTTACCCCAGCTCTTCCTGGGAATACAATTTCTGCTTAAGAAAAAAATACAAAAGTGTGTTTAGTCATGAACTGAAATAAATTAATATGCTTATGAAAGAAGGAAATGTACTACACAAGCATATAAAACCCAAAGAAAGAAATGTCTTCTCCCACACTAATGCACACAAGTGAGAAAAGGTTAGTAGAATAACAAACCTTCATCTTGAGCAGAAAAGTCCAAGAACCTTCGGTCATCAACATGTGCTGGTTTCACATTAGCTTCTGATTTAGACTTCATTTGAACATTATCGTGAGCTGAGGGTAAACCATTAGATTCTGCCACGGGTGCAATTGAGAAACCAATCTCCGAATTTGCTTTTCGACTAGTCTCTTCTAGCTCGCTGATTTGATCATTGATATGGGCATGCATACTTTCCGTCTTTAAATATGACATGACACTGCCTAGATCTTGAAAAGGAGTCCCTTCTGGAGCATTTGCCAAGCGGACCTGTAGATCAGTCCCAAAAAACCCTTGTTCAAACCATGAAATAATGTCAGATCCAATGAACGGTCCCTGTATTACTCCTTGAGGATCAATGTACGAGAACATAAACTCCTCCGGTGGCATAGCCCCTTCGGAGTGATTAACTTCAATATCTGGTTGCTGCAGCTTTCCCGTAACAAGGGGTTCACCCGCATCCAACATAGAAGACTTACTAAAAGCAGATCTAACTGCTTCAGGACTTCCATGAGTAATTTGATCACTTTCAGAAGCACCCCACAGACCTCCATTATGACTACCAAGTAATCCTACAGCAACAGTTGTTTGGATTTGGGTCAGAATATATAGTAGAACACTAAAACGCCATCAAACTCATAAGAATTTAAAGACCCGTTTAGCACCTATTATTCACCTACCTGAATTACTATTATGCTTGGAAACACTCTCACCACTCACAACCCCTAGCAACCCACCATCCACTTTTGTCTCACCTGAGTCAAGTCAGAGAAGCATTCGTTATATTACGCTAGTTGGAACGATAAAAGCCAAGCAACGAAAAAAACAAGATAACATACCCAGACTCTTCTCAGCTAATGATTCTTCCACAGGTGAAGTGTGACCTTCGCTACTAGTAATCCTTCCCTTCCATATACCCTTAAGGCTTTCCTAAATAGATAGATTAGACATGAAAATTAGTTTTCAAAAAAAACAAACAGGAAAACATGAATGACAAACCATTACCTCTTCTTCAACATCAGGAGCGATAAAAGCAAGAGGTTCAATGAAAGCCACTTGAGTTAGGGAAACAACTTCCTCCATCTCAATCGGCATCCCATCAGGCTTCTGGTTTCTATACAAGTCAAGCAACTTACCCCTTAGATACCGACACATAGCGCCCGGTTTACCAGGAACACTCTCATTCCTCAAGAATCCTCCAGAACCTCTCGCCCTTCCTCGACCAACGGTGAACCCTAAATTAGGACGATCATCGCTTCGTCCTTTATCAAGTCCAAACCCAGGCGCAGCGCGATAAGAAGTCGGTCCACCACCACCACCACCACCACCACCAGACTGGAGCTGCTCCATCCGATGACGAGGCCTCCATTTGTCACGAGTGTCGGAGTCACGGAGGCTGCCGACGAGCACAGATTGAGTTTCAGTTTGAAGCTCCTCCTTGGATTCTTTCTCTTTATCGTCAGGACCCCAACGAGATGACCATTTGTTGTCACGCCGCCGAGATCCAATGGGGACGGGAGCAGGAGATCGAACATCCTAAACACCATAACAAAAGAGAGTTAAAGAAGTCAGCTAAATCCGATTCGAATTGAAACAATCTTGGCAGTGATTCGAATTGAATCAGATCTGGGAGATCTGGAAGGGTTGACTTAATAGGAAGTAGTATACCATGATTACGCCGGAGAAGAGAAGAGAAGCTTTGAACTGGATCAGGGGGAATTGAAGATCGCGATCTCTCGAAGAAAATTTTCTATTTTCGTTTTTTTAATTTTTCCTTTCAAGGTTGGTATGTATGGTCGTCCTCGTTTCAACTTTACCTTCGCAAAACCTAAAAAAGTGGATCGAAGATTGCTATTCTCACAACGCACATTGTCACAGCCCGTTATGATTGGGTGCAGAGACGCATGAGGCCGGCCCTGGGCTAAAGCCCATAAAGCCCATGCTTTAGCGTCACACGTATTAATTAATATGTTTAGTTTAATACGATCCTGGTATTAAACTTCGAAACACTTAGTCAATCAATGTTATCGTAATCAGTTTATCTTTTAATATTAGTTATTTAGTTGTGTCAACAATCAGTTTATTTATAGAAACAACTTTTGAACATAACTAATGTAATAATAAGCGATATTAATCGAAATCGTGGTGGACAATTAAAATGGAGTCGTCATCATCATCGTCGATAATACCCGGCTTGACGGACGACGCAGCGGAGCTCTGCCTCTCGCGAACCCCGCGCTCCAACTTTCGGATCATATCCCAGGTTTGCCGGCGATGGAGGGCATTCCTCAGGAGTCAGCATTTCGCATCCGTTCGAGAGTTGACCGGAACGGTGGAGGAGTTCATGTGCGTTCTAATGGAAAGCGAGTGCGGAAGAGACGTTTACTGGGAAGTTTTCGACGGCTCCGGTAACAAACTGGGACAGATCCCTCCCGTCCCTGGGCCTTTGAAACGCGGTTTCGGCGTCGCGGTGCTCGGCGGTGGGAAGATCGTGTTCATCGGTGGTTATACGGAGGTCGAAGGATCTTCTTCGATCAATAGCACCATTGTCTCTGCTTCTGCTGATGTCTATGAGTTTGATCCTGCGTCTAACAGGTCTTCTTCAATCTCAAATCTCTTTTGTTTTCTATAAAGAAAACATAACTGATTCGCTTTTTGTCTGAATCCCGACCAAAGTGTTGTTCTGATTACTTCTTTGTCGGAATGATATATTTTCAACAGCTGGAGAAAACTGGCGGGAATGAACATACCACGTTACAACTTTGCATTTGCTGTAGTGAACGGCCTTTTGTATGTGATCAGAGGCTATTCCACAGATGCTTATAGCCTTTCCAACTCTGAAGTATACAACCCGGAAACTAACCAATGGAGCCTCATGGATTGTCCTAACCGCCCGGTTTGGCGTGGCATCGCATTCTCCTTCAAGTCCAAACTCTTTGCTGTAGGTGGGGAATAAGAAGAGGACACTCGAGGCATATTGGTTAAACTAAGTTTTTTTCTTATGTAATTGCTTGATTGTTTTTCAGGCAATGGATCGAGGTTCATCGACATATATGACCCCAAAACAGAGACATGGGAAGAGTTAGACTCGGAGCAATCAATCTCTGTCTATTCCTACACTGTTGTGAGGAACAAAGTGTATTTCATGGACAGGAACATGCCGGGACGTTTGGGAGTGTTTGATCCAGAGGAGAATTATTGGAGCTTGGTGGGTGTGCCTCCCAGAGCGGGTGGTTTCTGGTTCAGACTAGGGGAATGGAACAATAAGGTTCTGTTGTTTTCACGGGTTTGTGGACATGAGACCTTAATGTATGACATTGATAAAGAGAATGGGTCCAAGTGGAGAGTCTGTGATCAGATTAAACCATCTGCGTCTCACTTGACCAGTGTTCTCATCAACTTCTGATTTCCTCTTATTTGACTTCATTCTTTTGCAAAGTGTGTGTAAGCGAGCTTTGTGTGTTTTGGCCAAAAAGCAAGCAATTCTTCAACTTTGTGTGCAAATGTAACGCTCTGGGGCTGTGTGATTTGTCTGTTTGGCCCTCAACTTTGTCAATGATTCATATATTTGTGGTGTTTGTATATACTCTTTAACATTTTGTAATGCAAGTTGTCTGTTTCCTAAACTGTTATAACCAAACCTTGACAAATAAGAAAATAACTACTAACCAGTAACATGACCATATTATCTAGTTTCATCAAATGATTAGATGAGCACTAATAAGCTACTTGACACTTATAACATAAAAAAATAGCAACAAGGATAAGGAGTGACTAAGTTGGTGTAGCAAAGACCAAGACGTATTTGAGTAGCTGACCAAAAATGTCTTGATCACAATAACAACCCAGTCTCTTCTTGTTGCAGATTCAACATGTATAAAACCAATGTAACCTAACAAGTAACACCACAAAGTTCAAATATTATTTATGGTTAAACCAGGTCAAGACAGAGAGAATCGATCTACAGTAACGACCATGTTTGTAGCTTCTCGTCCTCCTCCTCACTCATTTTTTCAAAGCACGGGTACAGCTTTCTGTGTTGCTAACTCCCGGAGAAACTGATGCATCTGATGTACCGCACGCCTTTAGAACAGCCTCATTCTGCAAGAGACCCTCAAAACTATTAAAAAGCTACTTTATGTTAAAAAAAAACACCAAACCTGAGGAAACCACATTACATAATAAACTGAAGAGAACTCATAACCATTTTTGCAATGAACTCATAGTACTGAATTGAATCTAAGATCAATAAACACAGTGATAATCTATCCTTTGCCTAGAAAGTTGGAGATTGTGATCTACAAATCTGCTAAACCCATAAAACCCTAAAAAATAAATGGAGAAGGAGAGAGAGAGAGAGTAACCTGCCAAACGCGACGGAGGCGGGTTTTAGCATTGGCTTTACGAGTAGAGGTAAGCTTGATTCTCTTCCAAATGAGACCACCTGAATCGTGCTTCTTCACTATTTCCATCACCCGAGTTCCCCAAAACGCTCCCATTGCCGCCTCTCTCCCTCTCTACCTCGCTCGATCTCCAGAATAAGACAAGCTAAGGGTCTTTGATTAGTTTCCGATTTTCCCTCTTATCATCAGCCCATTTATTAGTAGACTCTCCGGCCCATTTCTACTTACATACCTTACCAATTTTGCTAAATTCATAATATTAATAATTTGTATGTTATTTTTGAAATATTTTTGTTTTAAAATATAAGTTATTTTCACATTTATACAACTTTAAATTTTATTATGAAAACTTATATAATATTTAATCATATTTTTAAAATTTTCAATAAGTTTAAATATTTGTATTTTTAGGCAAAAACAATATGGCAGCGTTTTGATAGTCATCTAGATTTGTTGATTTATTCATCCTTAATTAAACTGTTTGCCTTTTGGATTATTGGACATTAAGAGTTAACAATGTGAAATTGTGAAGACAAGAAGAGTAGTATGATCCACAAAAAGGTGTACATTCAACTTGACCCATGTGCCCTCCACTTCTCTACTAATGTTATCTACAAAAATAATCCACCAGAGAAGGAGTACTACTGATTTTTTTGTACGTGATGAAAAAAAGAAACAACATATGCTCTTTATCTCAAACAGACAAAGCTGACTGAGTTTTACCAAGGTTTAAGGTCACCAACAGGACCAGCAGTCCAGTTCAGAACCTTCTCACCAGCTCTCAAGTATATGCTTCCGTCGTGAGGTAACTTCCTAGCTAACCCGTTAAGTATCTGATGAAACGCGTCCCCTGGTTGAGCCGGTTGAGGAAACAGCATGGCTCGTTTCATGGAAGGATTCGCGAGAAGTCTCTGTTTCCTGAGGATCACTTCTGTTGGTATTGAGGTTAGGATCGTGTCTAGCTCGGGAACGTCTTTTTCCGCAACAAAGACTCCTATCTCTTCCCAAGGAATGGCGTCTGCGAAAGGAAGTACTATGTCGTCCGCTATAATAACTGGAATGCATCCAAACACAACCGCTTCAACTAGCCTCGGGCTCCATGGAGCCCATCCTAGTGGACATAGACAGAAGATGGATCTTTGCATGTCTTCGTAGTATGTTGTCGGGTGGTCTGTTGAGATGTCGAATAGAGGATTGTTCTTGAAGTTCTCCCACACGGCTGCTCTAGCACCTCTGTTCAAGAAACTTCATTCAGCATATTCCAAAAACAGTTTGATCCTATGTAAAACCTCATCCCTTTACTAGTCTAGAATAGAATAGATGTACCTTGCGTAATAGCCACCTTCTGGATCGTTGTTGACATCATAGAATAGACCGCGGAAGTAGACAAAGATAGAGCGTGGGATATCTGGAGGAATAAGATGGGCCTGCATCTTTTGTGGAGGTGCAAAAGGTGGAATAGTGATTGAACCTTGGTCCAAACACACATGGTTCCTTTGACCAAATGTTTGAACCAGAGTGGCACGTTGGAGTAGCGGAAGAATCCCTCTTTTAATGGCCTTTTCCTCCTGTTTAATGTCAAATCAAAATATTCAATGCAATAAGCTCATAAGCACATGCTCATTTTCATGTAACAAAGCACTTAAGCGATGATACAAGAACTAAATAATCAATGTTCTCATTACTAGATCAATTAGTTCTTGATGAAACAGAAATCACCAAAAATATATTCATCTGTTTCAAAAAAGATTCATGTTTTAGAATTTTTACACAAATTAAAAAACATATAAAACTTTGATTACCAATACATTATTTTTTGTAACTAACTATTTATATAACTTTTAACCAATAAAATTTTAATAAAGACAATTATGTTTTTTAAGTTTACAATTTACTACTAATTAATACATTGAAAATGTTTAAAATGTATTTTTTAAAACAATTCTTTTGAAACAGATGGAATATATATATTTAAAGTGTGTTTCTGAGTGGCAAGAAAATCTACCTGATAATGGAAGCAAGCACCAAAGTCATGTGGCACGACAAAGAAGTGATCAGCACCTTCAGTCCGATTCCAATAAGGCCAATTCGATGAGATAAGTTGAATGGCGCTTCTCATCATACGCGGAGATTTAAAAGGCAATGGCAAGCCGGTCGGAGTGAGATCGCAAGTAGGGTAAATGGGAGTGTAAAACCAATCAGCTTCATCGGGGTTACGCGTTCGGACAGGACTAGACAAGAGGAATCTGTGCATGAAAATCTCGGCAGCAAACATGTGGGTAAGACAACGAGGGTCCTTTTGAAGTAACTTCTTGTTGTACTTGCTTGGTAGCTCGTATACATAAACCTTAAGCCTCCCCACTGGATTATCATCTAATACATCACCAGCACTTCCTGCGATTTTTACAACAACATGTAACCTTATGAAGCTTCACGTTGTAGCAGAGAAGGTGATAAATGTAACACTATAGATTTACCTGAGATTCGCTCGGTCCGAGCACTATGTTGGGAGGAAGAAGCAGAGATGAAGAGAAAGAGAAGAACGGCGGAGAGGGAAGAGCGGTTCATCGTACCGGAAGGAGATGTGTGGTGGGTGGTGGGTGGGGAGGAAGAGAATGTATTATATTTAAAGAAAGAGTATCGTTGAGAGGTCATGGGGAGGCAGTGGTTGAGGAGTTTACTTCGAGATTAGGTTTTAGGGTTTATTTTTTTAATAAGAGAGGAAGCGAAGTTTGAAAATGAAACGGGGAAGAAGGATGGAAAAGGAAATAGCTTCAAGTCACAGAGAAGTTTTTGCTTGTGATGTACGTTCTCGTGAATTCAATCAACGACCAGAGAGAAACGGGTGCGCGTACCAGTATTAATGTCCATTGGGCCTAAATAAACGTCTACAGGCCCATTACATAGCACACTAATAAGCTTATAAAGATACCATTATTAGATCAATAGCATAGGCTTCCTGACCATGAACTACAATCACATGTTGTTCTCCAGTTGAAAATTTTGACTGTGAAAAATGATTTAACAACGTGTTTTTCTTATTATCGTATGTGAAAGGAATGAAAAAAAAGAGTTAGGTCCGGTGTGTTTATTGTGGAGTTGAAAAGGCGTTGATCACGGCGTTAATCAACTACTCCCCTCTCTAAAAGTATTACATTCTATTTTTTATAAGATCTAAATCCAAATAATATGCAATCAATAATTTCTTCTCATAATCTCTGTCTTCTTCCTCCTCAACCTGTCCTTCGCCACAGTCTTATCTGCCACCGTGTTCCTTCGATCCGCCTCCCAAGCCATCGTTCTACCACATCACCCCGCCTCTTCTCCTGCGGTAGACCCCACCACTTCATTTTTTTTTTTATTGTTAAGAATTAGATCAATAATTCGGTGGGTGGGGGTAATTACGTCAAAGCGTGAAGATCATTTAAGATAAATTGGTCATTTTTTTCCATCACTGTGTTGTGTTTCACTTGTGGTCTGTGTTTGCATCTGATTCTCTTTGTGTGTGTTGTTACCTACAGCAGCGGTGAGTCGGGAGAGTGAAATAACAATGGCAGCAAGTAAAGAAGATGGGCAAGATCCCAGAATCCCCAAGATCGCCTCTTCAATTAGAGTCATCCCCGACTTCCCTAAACCAGGTCTACCTTTCTTACTTATAACCCCACTAGTTAAGAAGAATCTTGATCTGTGTTTCGTTCTTAATGATTTGTTTTTTTGACAGGGATAATGTTTCAGGACATAACGACGCTTCTTCTGGACACTGAGGCCTTTAAGGATACAATTGATATTTTTGTTGAAAGATACAAAGGCAAAGACATTTCTGTTGTTGCAGGTAACTCTTTTCATAACCTAACAATCTACTGGTCTGTTTGGAATGAGCCTTTCTTTACCCTTTACTGTGAAAGTTGATTCCTTTTGAATGAAATGGTGACAGGTGTTGAAGCAAGAGGTTTCATTTTTGGCCCTCCTATTGCATTGGCTATTGGTGCCAAGTTTGTTCCCATGAGGAAGCCCAAGAAGCTGCCTGGTAATCTCTTTTCTTTCCTTTACTTGTAGCTTTCTATTTCTCTTAAGAGTTACAAAGCTCTAGTAGTAACCTAGTCAATAAGCTGTGTAGTCTGTTGAAATGGGACAGAGAGATTTTTGGTAGCAAGTTGTTAGTTTTCTTGCTCTTAAGTTTACAATTATCTCGGACTCTGAGCAAGGTGGTGGTAACTTGCAGTAGCCTAAGTGGTTGCTTGTTATTAGACCATCTCCAATGGTTTACTCTATTTTTTACACTAAAATAGAGTGACTCTATAATAGAGTTGGAGTTTGCTTCAATGTTACTCTATTTTAGAGTGAAAAATAGAGTGATGAACAAAAAAAAAAAACTTACTCTATATTTGGAGTAAACCTATTTTTCACTCTATTATAGAATGAGAAATAGAGTACCATTAGAGCATTTTTTACTTTAAACTCTATTTTAGAGTGAAAAATAGAGTGGGGTTGGAGATGTTCTTACATACATATAAATGGAGTAAGCTGTTTATGTTTACCAATTACGAGATAGGTGTTCGTTAAGTTATTTTGGATTACTTAAACTAAGCAGCACAACATGAATATCTCACTACTAATGATATTTGGTGGTTTGTTTTTGACAGGGAAGGTTATATCGGAGGAGTATTCGTTGGAGTATGGAACAGATAAGATAGAGATGCATGTAGGTGCAGTAGAGCCTGGTGAGCGTGCTATCATCATAGATGACCTCATTGCCACTGGTGGTACTCTCGCTGCTGCTATCCGACTACTCGGTTAGTGCAACATATATCTATATCTTGATGCATGCAGTGCATTTTTTTGCTTGAATAACAAAAAAATGTTTCACATGAGTTAAAACTTGACACTCTCTAACTATTTCTCTCTCCCGCAGAGCGAGTAGGAGTGAAGATAGTGGAGTGTGCATGTGTGATTGAGTTACCAGAGCTTAAGGGAAGGGAGAAACTTGGAGAGGCGCCACTCTTTATTCTTGTCACCTCGGATGCTGCCTAACAAGAACAAACCCACCATAAAAGGCAAAATGGGGTTTGTTTATTGGGAGTTTATCAAAAATGTTACTTTTTCCTTTGGGATCTGATGATCACTTTCTTGTTTTCAGTTTATATCATAACTGTCTCAGATTATAAAAAATTGTGGCACTCTACTTGCTTGCCAGGATTTGATTGCAGTGTTCTCATTGTTATTCATCCCAAATAAAGTCTGATTAAGTGTATTTCTAATATATTACTTTTTTCAAAAAATTTGAGTAATCTTTATATACAAAGGTTAGTTTTATTTCATTATAGAATAGAAAAACAGAGTAATGTTGGAGAAGAAGTACACTCCATTTTGAAATTTAAAATAGGGAGTGTGATTAAAGATGTTTTAATAAAAGTGGGTATTTATAGGATTCCTTAATAATCTCAGATCATGTTTATACTTAATCAAGTGTTTATTATGAGAATGTTTTCATTAAGCATCATGGTGTAGTTTAAAACATATACACGTGGGACCCACAAATAAAATTTCAAAATTAGAATTAAAAGAAAAAAGAAAAGGAAAAAGAAAACACAGCGTGGTAGCCGCTGGCCCCTGCTGCAGCTTGTTGCTTAGAGTGACATGAACAACACAGAGCAAAGTGACAAAGAACCCTTCCTCGATTTCTGATCTTCTCTTTTTGATTATTCGATTAGTTTTTTTTTTTTTGGAGCTGTTTAATCAATCAAAGTGTTTTCATGGAAGCTCCTCACATTCGCGTTTCCCCATCTCGCTGATTGCGTTTTCCTTCTGCCATTTTCGTGTAAGCCTTCTTTGATTTCACTTTCTGTAAGCAGCCAGCGTACCATGATTGTTGAGGTTTAAGTTACAAAAGGCAGCACAAATCTCTAATAGCTTTAGCTTTTTTTTTTTTTTTTTTCTTTTCTTTTCGTAGTGAAGCTGCGTTATCTGTTGAATCCATTTTCTGTGAAGAGGAGAAGGAAGAAGAAGAAGAAGAAGAGATGTTGTGTGCTTGTTCAGGCGAACAGTTCCGGTTCGAGGATCAGCCTGGCTCGCCGGAGTCACTAGCCACTAGAGATTTCTCAGCTAGTGGCCTTTCTTCTTCCAGAACTAGAGGAGGAGGAGGCGATTGGGATTCAAAACTCGAAGAGTCTCAAGTGGATGAAGCTGAATCGACTCTAAAAGAGGCTCTCTCCCTCAACTACGAGGTGTGCCTTCTTAGCTACTAACACTGCTGCATATCAAAATTTGTTAGTGATATGAATCATTTTGAGCTTCTTTTTTTTTTTGTTATCGTGTGTGTGTGGTTAGGAAGCGAGGGCATTGCTGGGGAGACTTGAATATCAGAGAGGTAACTTCGATGCAGCGCTTCAGGTCTTTAAAGGGATTGACATTAAGGTATTGACTCCAAGGATTATCAAATCCATTATTCTTCACACAACTCGTCCACGCAAACCACCACCACCACGCTCCACACCTCCTCCTCCTCCTCCAACCTCCATGTCCATGCATTCTGTCTGCTTACTTCTTGAAGCTATCTTGCTTAAAGCTAGATCACTAGACCAACTCGGTTCTTGCAAAGGTATATTATAAATACAAAACTTAGATTCCTCTCTTTGAAGGATACTGTTTCACATTGTTTATTGTTTTTTTTTTTACCAGAGGCTGCAGAGGAATGCAAACTAATCCTGGACATGGTTGAATCTGCACTACCAAGTGGCATGCCTCAAGTAGGACTCAGCGGATTTGATAAACTGCAGGAAGTGTTTCACAAGGCGCTCGAGTTGCTTCCTTTACTATGGACAAAAGCAGGAGACTTTAGTGAAACTGTTGCTTCGTATCGCCGTGCTTTATCCAGACCGTGGAATTTGGATCCCCAGAGGTTAGCTGTTACGCAGAAGTCTTTAGCTTTGGTTTTACTTTACGGAAGTGTTGAGGCGAGCCCAAAAGACAGCATGGAGGAGGCTATTATGTTACTAATGTTACTTGTAAAGAAGATGGTGGTTGGAGGAATACAGTGGGATGCAGAACTCATGGATCATCTCACTTATGCGTTTTCGATGGTTGGACAGTTTGAAGTGTTGGCGAACTATCTAGAGCAGATTCTTCCTGGTGTTTACACCCGAGGGGAGAGATGGTACTTACTCTCTCTTTGTTACAGTGCTGCAGGGATCGAGGAAACTGCCATCAATCTATTAAAGCTGGCCCTTGGTCCTTCTGAATCAAAGCAGATACCTCAGACCTCTTGGTTATTGTTTGGGGCAAAGCTATGCTCTGAAGATCCAAAACACTCAAGGGACGGCATAAATTTTGCTCACAGGCTGCTCGACTTGGCTAATAATCAGAGTGAACATCTTTTCCGCCAAGCACACAGGTTCCTTGGTGTATGCTATGGAAACGCTGCAAGAAGTTCTAAACTAGACTCTGAACGGGTTTTACTTCAGAAGAAATCTCTACTCTCTCTAAATAAAGCTGCAACGATGGCCAAGGGTGACTCAGAACCAGATGTTGTATATAACTTAAGCGTTGAGAATGCGTTTCAAAGAAACCTTCAGGCGGCTTTGGATGGTGCGGTTGAGTATTCTAGTATGGTGGGAGGAGTTTCAACTAGAGGATGGAAACATTTAGCTGCTGTCCTTTCGGCAGAGAAACGGCTCAAGGATGCTGAATCTATTCTGGACTTTACCATGGAAGAGGCCGGTGACATCGAAAAGTTAGACCTTCTGAAGTTGAAAGCTGTGCTTCAGATGGCTCAAGAACAACCTAAGCAGGCATTGAAGACACGCAGTAACTTTCTGGCTCTAATCCGGGCCCAGGAGAAATCTGAACAATCCGTGGTAACTAGTTTCGGTGTCATAAATGAAATTTTTTGTGATCTCTCTGACTACTCTAATAATGCCTATATTCCCAGACTCTGCTACAGAAATATGAAACGGAAGCTTGGCAGGACCTGGCTACTGTCTATGGAAAGCTAGGTTCATGGTCAGATGCAGAAACATGTCTGGAGAAGGCAAGATCCATCTGCTTTTATTCTCCCAGAGGCTGGAATGAAACAGGTATAGAGAAAACAATTGGACCCAAGAAGTTTTCGACATTCATTAACTTCTCTCTTGTTGATCGTTTGGACAGGTTTGTGTCTCGAAGCTAAATCACTTCATGAAGAGGCTTTGATAGCCTTCTTCATGTCGCTCTCAATAGATCCAGACCACGTGCCCAGCATTGTTTCTATAGCAGAGGTTATGATGAAATCCGGAGGTGACACACTTGCTACCGCTAAGAGTTTTCTGATGAACGCCTTACGGTTAGACCCTAGAAGTCACGACGCGTGGATGAAGCTAGGACATGTTGCCAAAATGCAAGGCTTATCACAACAAGCTGCAGAGTTTTACCAAGCTGCATATGAACTAGAGCTGTCGGCTCCGGTACAGAGTTTCATTTGACTAGCAAGAACTCAGGCAAAAAGCTAAGTGACTTCAGGTAACAAAAAAAAACTTCTTCAGCCTCTAAACGAACTTGCAGAGTGGCCGGCTCTTGCAGATAACTTTTTTGATGATTAGAGTTTGAAGTTGTGCTTTGTTGGATGGTTATGTTGTATAAGACAGCAAGTGTTATCTCAAAATCTACCTAAATGAATGTCACAGGCACTTTCTTATATGAAAGCATATTCATAAATAAGGAGACTCCATAGTGTATTTACAAGATTAAGAGTATCACTAAACGATAGATATTTACATATTCGATATTTTATATAACATTAGGCTAAATCATTAAAAGAGCAACAAGGATACTCCAAAACCCTAACTAAGCATTGTAGCTTGACTGACAAGTTGTTGTGTGAAACCTCCACGTAAAGACATAATCCTTGGAGTCGCACTCACGTTTCATCACATCGCAGAAGGCGTGCACAAGCTCCTCCTTACCGTCTCTTCTCCACTCTATCCTCACCCAGCATGAAAAGCCATTACTCTCTGGAATCTTGGAATCACAGAAATGGATCATCACTTCCCCACATATCCTCTTCCCTCTCACCATTGAATCTAGCCACGAGCACTCCGGCTGACCCATCATCTCCTTGTATGCTGAGTTCACCAGCCTGACCTTGTTGTTTGAATCGGAAATTATAGAAGGCAGTACATCGGATTCAACTTCTTCTTCGACCTGATCTTGTGGTGATTTCTTGCTGGTTTGAGATGGTAAAGATGGGTTGCTTAGTGGGTTTATGCAAGCTACGTTGATCCTTGAGCAAACCGGTCTTATGGGTTGTGGTGCTATGACTCCGCTTGTAGTTCTTTTAGTAGTTGTGATGGGTCCTTGTAGTTGCTTCAAGAAATCTCTTTCTTGTATCACTTCTACGCTCTTGTTCAGATCAATAACACCCTTTCCTTTTATCTCTGATTCCATGCATTTGGAGAAAGGAGGAGGGCACTGAAGAAGAGGCAGAGTCACCAAAGTAGAAGATCCACCATTCTCCAAGGCATAGCCTGCAACTTGTGCGACATTAGGTAGCCCCACATGAGGGAAAGCCTGAAACGGCAATACGCGTTGTGTAGCTGTAGTGGAGGTGGCTATGGCAGAACCAGAGGATGACTTGGGCCTCTTCAACGAAAGATGAGAGGTTGGACCCTTCCCGCCTCTACCTCGCTTGCGGGTTCTAGTAGGACGAGCTTGAAGCTGTGGCCAGAGGTGACGAAGGTAAGGAGATTGGCTGATCTTGTGAGACATAAGAGAAGAAGAAGAGTCATGATCAACGTTTACTTGGGTCGTCCTGGGCTTAGGAGCAATGGGTCTATATTTGGACAAGATCTCCGCTGTTTTAAGTGTTGTGGTGGTTGAGTGAGAATGATGCGAGTTATGATGGCTAAGTATCTTTATCATGGCGTGAGTTTTTTTTTTCAAAACACTACAAGAAGAAGAAGATAGATGTTGAGAGAACAAAGAGAGGTAAGGTTATAATAAGGAGAGTGAAGAGCCAATAAGAGAGAGGCTAATATTAAGGAAGAAAGACATATGGAGAGCAAAGGATGGGTACGTGTTAGAGAGGGTTGGGGATAGGGACACGTTTAATGTGCAGTTCTTATGAACAGATACTGTGGGATTGTGGTTCGGTTCACCAATCACAAAGGTTGTCACCGCAACGCGTGTTGGTGCTGGACGTCATGCGTGCCTACACCTATCCCCTTTTTTAAACTTAGTTTTTTGACTGCATGCAATGTATATTCGAGGTTTAGTGTTGAGCGTTATTGGAGTCTTTGGTTGTTCGAGATGTTTTAGGGACGTGTGTATAAGTAACTGGTCTTTGGGGAGGAACACGAGGCAGTTGCAGCTTCTGTCTGCTTCATGCAACGGTGGGAGAGAAGGAGAGACACGTGGGTATTTCTTAGTTGATGTCTATGGGGTTTCTTATCTCGCACGTATCTTTTATGATGTCATGTTTATTTTTATTCTTAAATCCTCCTGCCATTCACGGTTGAGAAATTCATTATGATTGTCTTTTTAAATTTATTTTTACAAAATAACATTTAAAAGAAAAAAATATCAAAATATTTTATTAAAAAATAAATATATGTTTATAATCTTAAGATTAATGAATCTAGATTTGAAGTTTAGAGTGAAATGATAGAATTTTAAAAGTAAAAATTTAAATATTAAAAAATAAAAAATAAATATTAATTTTGTTTTTTAATAAAAAGAAATTAATTACTTTTTGATAAAAAATTTTTTAAAAATTATTTAAATTGATTTTCGCCGTTTATCATCTTGTGTTTGGTCGCCACATACTGATCATTTTGTAAGAAAAAAGTATCACGTTTTGTATGAAGACTGTTAACGCTCAATGTTATAGATTTTACTTTTGAATTAGCGATGTATTTGTTACACTAACCATACAAAATGGATTCTCCTAAAGATGAGAGAGGGTAGTTTATAAATGACTAAGATACATGAATGTTCTCTAGACAACACTATTCTATCGCTACTTTTACAATCTTATCTCTGCTTCTGGACTAATCTCGACACCAAGTATTGTACATACACGACCAGGCCCATATTAGCATTACAAGTTCTTAATATAGATGAGCTACGTAACAACTCAATATCCAACGAGTGACAAGAACAAGCTTAAGAGAAAAAGAAATGTCTTAAACAAAACAAAAAATAAACTAACTAAGGCTCTTACAAAATTCTTGGAAGCATAAAGAAGCAAGTATACTTCCTCACCACCATTCTTCCTCTTCAACATCTCTATTGCGCTTTTCCTGTCAAAAACTAAAAGAGAACTTTCTTCAGAGGAAGAGCTTCCTCTTTTATCCTCCCTCCTGCCTTATGTCCCATATATATGTCTGTGGACTGGCTGTGAATCTAAACTCTTGATAACTTCCATCCATGGTTTCTCTACCACCAAGATTGCATTCTTTGTTAGATGTTTTAAATAAAGAACCGGGTGCTTTGAAGTTTCGATCTCCTCTCTCTCATTACTCTTGCTCTCTTTTTCATACTCCTCCAACCTACGTTTTCGGGTCCCATTCCCCATTTTTTTCAAACCAATGCTAGCAATTCTATCTTCTATCCTCTCAGATAAATCCATCTCTTCGCCTTGTTCCATCGGCTTCCCGAACTCAATCAAACACTTTGCGCTGCTTTGCAGTAAGTGTCAGGACGATTAGTAAGGATTTGTTTTATTTTTGTATTGCAAATTTTTCATTAGTGAAAAAATCTAAAGTACCTGGAGCTGTAAATGATAACAGATGATGAACTTGGCGATGGAGAGAATGAGAGACCTAAGACCTCACCAGGAAACTCTTGATATCTCTTTGGCAAGCAGAGAGTTTGCAGCACTGGCCACTTTCCCAACTCTCTAGCCTCCACGTCTAATGCAAAGACCTGGTTTGAAGAGGTGGAGATCACAAGCACATTGTTGTCCTTGGGATGGAAACCAGCGGCTGCAACAGATGCACCATCAAGCCTTGATATGAACCAATGCTGCCTGTAATCAGAATCAGAGACTGAATGAACAAAATATACAAGTAGGTGCTTGGTAATATGCAAGCCATAACCATAAATTCATAATCCTCTGAAGATGTAGTACTGTGTGAACAAGATTTAATAAATAGCTGTAGGCAGAAAGGGATTTACAAAATGTTCACCTCTGTGCTTCCAGGTTGAACACATATATGTCCCCAAAGCAATTGATAGCAGCTAGCCAATGATCATCTGAGCTAGTATACAGTTTTGTAATTGGAGGTTCACGAGGAGATTCACCTTCCTGCCCCTCCTGACGTGGAGTAAGGGTGTGTAATAGCTCCATGCTATCAATCTCAACGGTCTGCCAACAACATAAAGTTTTAGATGTTTGATAGGGTCAAGCAAGCAGTAGAAAAATTGATGCTAGCAAAACAAATTGGCACATACATATATCTTTCTATCATGCCCAGCTATTATCAGCCGAGAGCAGTCACAGCTGAAGACCATGGTATGAGCAGATGGAAGATTGGGAAGTCGCTTTCTGTTGGGACTCCATGGATTCTTTCCAAGTTTATTTTTCTTCAACTCAAACAGACTTGGGCGAGTTTGGTCAGAATAAGCAAAAAGTGATCCTGCGTTAGAAATTGCACTGCATATGATCTTTCGGCCACCTTTACTTTTAACCCGAACTAATGGCTTGGTGGAGACACGCCCACTAGAATCACTGCTTATGTGAATACGAAGAACATCTAAAGAACAAGAATCCTGCACCAAGAGAAGAGAAGTCTGATTGAACACTGTATTATGTACCATCTGCATAGGCACTCTCTGAGGCGCAGGGCATATATCATGTGGATGGAACTTAGTGAACTCTTGAACTGAGTATGCAAAAAGCTTTGCATCATCACCAGCTGAAATGAGCACTGGAACTCCCAAATGTGCCCATTTATGGTAACTGATACCACCCGGCTTCTCCTTCCTGCGCTGTTTACGACTTTTTCCTTTTGCATTACCGTCTGGAAGGGAACCTGTAAAAGGTGGGACTTTAAGAACAACAAAAAGAACAGGCAGCTTCAAGAAGGAAAACAATGTTCTTATAAGCATTTGGTCAGGCTCTTAGAGAATAATCACAAATTATGGGTGATAAAGAGCTTTTATGGAGGTTAACTGCTTTGCTGAAGGTTTATCGGTTTTGACAAAGGGAGAGCTTTTAACGCATTTGGTGTTCTAGTTTCTGATTCATTTCCATTACTCGCTTTGAGTTTTCTGTCTTTCCTTCAACCTAACACATCCTAACATGAATTTTAATTGCAATTTATACTGTAGAAGTAGAATAAATCAAGAAGCCACTGACCTTGTGAACTAATTGGCACTGCCACAGTTAGAGCTCTGATGTCATGAGTATGAGCCCTTACACAACCGATATAATCCCACTTCTTAGTTGAAGAAGCTTTCAAATCTTTTGATTTAAATATACCACAAGCGAGCTTATACAGAATAACCTACAAAAGGATGAAGAGAAAATTAGAAAGTTGACATCCAACCACCAAATAATAAATTTAAGTTATGTTAGGAAGGTTTCTGTTTAATTTGCAAAACCTTGCAAGTGGTCAAACTATTTGTTTCTATTTTATTGAAGTTCCACATCTCGTCAAGACAAAACCAGTCTTTAAGATACATTAATTGTTAACTAGGGTTCACACGAGGAAGCACACCAGTAGTATCATTTACCTGCCCATCGGCACCTGCAGAAAACACACGGTTATGACTTGGAGCTGCAGCAAGAGCATTGACATCACCCTTGTGATTAGAATGCGACTGCAAAAGAGTTCCATGCTGGCTATCCCAAAACTGAACACTTCCTGTACTATCTCCGCTGACAAGAACTCCACATCTAAAATAAGAAGTGACCAAATGCAGACAAAATCATCAGAAATAGGAAAGGAAGAGACATAACTAACATATTGAGTACGATAATAGTCTTTACCTCAACGAAAGAAGAGACCAAATGCAAAGCTCAGACCCATTCCCCAGTCCTCCAAGTCCAACTGTAATTCTATATACCTCATGGCAGAGGTTAGCATCCCAGCATCTTATCAGCCTACAAAATAATTGTTTGAAACGCCAAAATTTTAGACATTATCGAAAAACATTCAGGAGTCTTCTTCACTCTTACAAAAGCAAAAGTAAATATCCTCACCCATCACTACTGCCCGAAAAAATTCTCTGTGCATCCGAACTCCACGTCACACTCAATGCACGGCCTACAAAGATAACATTACATAAACCTCTAAGCAGATAAACAATAAAGAATCAAAATGATGATAAGTGGGAGTTAAGAAAAAAAGTCTCACCACTGACCCGAGGCAACGATCTATAGTACGTTAACTTGTTTGAATCAGAGACATAATATATCCTCACGCAGCCATCATCACAGGCAACTGCAAGGCGCCTATCAGGGACCTCTGGTTTCTCCTCAAGCTCATCCAAGTCAGAATCATCTTCAACTCCACTTTCTCCCTCCTCATCTGATTTCTCAGTCAAGTATTCATTCTTTACCATCATCTCTGCTTCGGCAGTGGAGGGAGGAGCCACAGACATTTGCCAGATTGATACTCCGATTGAATCTAAGACAACCTGCACAAAATAGATTAATATTGGAAAACGAGCAAACCAAGAGAATGTTACTTATACAGTGATACTCACCTTCTGCTTCAGGTCGAAAAGATCCCACTCTGAGATTGTGCCATCGATACTCGAAGAAAATAACCTGGTATCTAGCCAGGCGAGGTACGAGATTCTCGATTTTGGATCTCCATGGATGATCTGTAAAGAAACAAAAAAAAAGAAAAAGTCAACTTAACGAAGCGTAACGAGTTTGAAAATGTGTTAGTCGGAAGAGTCGGAAGAGTAGGGGCGTACGAGTTGAGAGTGCCAGGAGAGAGAACCAGGGGAGACGAGCCAGAGCTCGAGAGAACCGTCTTCGCGAGCTGCGGCGACTTGAGAGCCGTCGGGGCTGGTAGCTAGGGCTACTAACGGAGATGGCTTCCAATTGATGGAGTTGCAACGGTATTCAAACATGGTGGCGGCGGATGGAGGCGAATTGAAGAAAGAGGAAGCTGAGGATAGTGTTTTAGGTTTTTTCGAGGGTTTTAAGTTTTTTTAGTTTGGAGCGGCGGTTTAAAAGTGGCCCGGTTGACCCGATTATAGACCCGGGTTGACCCAATTTATTTATTTATTGACGCTTGTATATGACCCGGGTTGATCCAACATTAAGGAGGATTCAAAATTTTGAATGATCTTCCCCTTAGTTTGGTACATTCACTAATCAGAGTAGATTCAAATCATATAATTTAATTCCTATTCGGAAAGAAAGATTAATTTGAATTATTATTAGTTTAAATGTAGTCTAAGAGTGGTAATGATCTTCTCATTCAAACAATTAAACAAATATGTGAATGTTATCCAAAGTACACCAGGATTAAGACAATTAACTTCCACAGATATAATCACAAATAATAATGTATGCACATTTCTATAAATTAAAAGAAACATAATGTATGTGTTAACCAAGAGCTGAAGAAGTCATGAGATCAGAATCAATTAGAGTCTGAAGAGACTTAGCTTTCCTTCCTGTAACCTTACCAGCTTCTTTCAACAGTTGAACCAACCTTGTCTTCTCCTCTTTTGTATCAAGGTTCGCTGTCCCGAGCTTCTCCTTCCTAGCCCCAACCACATGTCCTAGCAACATAATTGCATCCTCCAACCTATAGTTACAACCGAGAAAGTCAATAAGAGGATGTAACAGAACATAAACTAACACAAGTAAACTACCTCCCAATTGCATCATAAGCTCCTGCAAGGTTGTTGTACACTCCAAGTGTTTCAGGGTGATACGGTCCACATTCTTGTTCTAAAATACATTTAGCTTCTTCAAACAACTCAACACCCTCTTCTATCTCGTCGAGCTGAATGCAAGCTAAACCCATTTGGTTAAGTGCAATCCCGTAAAACGTAGATTGTTTCTTCCCCGTCCCTCGTAGTTTTGAGACAGCGCTCTTAAACGTGTTGTATGAGTCCAAGTACTTCCCCATCATATAGTACATCACTCCCATTTGAGCTTCAATACCTGCAATCATCATCTTCTGACCAGGTGAATCACCGTATATCTTCAAAGCTTTCTGCAGCAAAGTTACAGCTTGTTCCACCTCGTTCATAGACTCACATATCACAGAGATATCTGTAAGACCACTAGCAATCTCCTCAGGAGAGATCTCTAGGCTATGTGACTCGTATATACGAAGAGCGTTGTCACAATAAGACTTTGCTTCTCTAACTTTTCCGGTTCGGTTGTAGAGATCAGCTAAACGGATGTAAACCGAACCAACGGATGGATGGTTCTCTCCCTTTGCTGTCTTCAACGCCGTGAGAGACTTCTGGTACGCAGAGATTGCTTCGTCGAAACGAGACAAAGACAAGTAGGAGTCACCAATGCTGGTGTCAACAAAAGCAACCTCGGACTCTTGTCCATTGGCTGCCATGGCCATACTGGCTAGAACCAAATGCTCGAGGGCGTTCTCGTGATCTCCTCTAGTCTCGCATATAAGACCCATGAGTCTTCTATCTGCAGCCTCGGCGATTGAGCCTGGCAAACCGTTTTCTCGATGTATAGAGAGAGCCGTTTGACAAACTTTCTCAGCCTCGTCGAAACGTAGTGCTTGGACCAGAGCCTCTGCTAAGTATCTGCATGTTTCACCAACTCTTGGGTCATTATCTCCCAAAAACTTCTTCTGGATTTGCAGTCCCTCGGTGTAACACGATACTGAGTTCTCTAGCTGTCCCACCATGGCATAAGTGTCACCTAACTGCATCAGACCAGCAAACTTGGCTAGCGCATGTTCTTCACCTTCTTCAACAGTTGGGATCTTAATGGAGCGCTGAAGAATTGGGATCGCCTCGTTGAACTCTTTTAGCTTACAATGGACCGCTGCTGTAACGTGCAGACACATGATCCATTCCAGACACGGTTTCTCCATATTTGCAGAAGCCTCGAACAACTTAGATGCTCGAAGAGATAACTCGAGAGCTTTGTTGATACTCTCACCAGAACTAACCAAGTTTCTCGCCTGGTTCAGTAAAAAACGTGCCAGCTCCACATTTTCTGATGATGGTTCTTCATTTCCATTCTGTACTTTCTTCTTCCTCGTGGCGTTACCAAGTCCCAAGTTTGCATTCTTCTTGTCAACTTGTTTCTCAGTATCCTTTGGCATAACGTCAGAGTCCAACTTTGAAGAGATTGACTTAGTAGTACTTGCTGGTCTCACCATATTTAACTCTTCTGGCTTTGCAACTTCGTCCTCCTCTTCTTCATCTTCGGTTATATCTAAATTTGGCGACTCTCCTAAAGCAAGGTGTTGTAGATCAGAATCAATCTTTGACTCCTCATCACCATATGATCCAAAGCTCTGCCTTGAAGGAGAGTGATTAGTAGAATTCCGCAACTCGCAGAGATTCTTGCATAGCTCCTCTATCGTTGTGTCAAACGCATGATCGGCATTTGAATCACCATTTAATTCGTTAACAGATTCTCCATCCATTTTCTTTACTCCTAACAAAACTGCTCTCTGCACATGATAACAGACAAAGCCATAAGCAAAAAACATCATTAATGGAGGTAAAGAACTCAAATGCGAAGGAAAATTTCAGAAAAAGGAAACGTTTTTCGAAACAACAATACATACAAACATCAAAATGAATCAGATTCTTGAAGAACACATAACCCCTTATCATAACTAAGCACGCAAAACCACTCATATAATCATTCAGAAACTTTCATTACATTAGCCAGACATTGTAAGAGAAACAGTAGGCAATATACATTGTTTTCAGAGATTATATTGAAGAAATATCAGGAAAAGGAAATCGTAAGGGGGCAAAGAAGGAAACATCCGGACAAAACTCTTACCTCTTTGGGCTTGTGTCGGAATAGGATTCCTCGAAAGGAGACAAGAACAGGAAAAATGGAAGAGAAGGTTAATTGTAGATATTACGATAAGTCCAGAAATAGGTCGAGGGTTAGAGAGAGTTGAAATTTCAACTTTTTCGGTGGAATGTCAAAGAGAGAGAGAATATTTATCAGCATTCTCTTCCTCCTCTCTCTGATGCGCCATGCTCTTCTATATTTGCGCTGTCATTTCGTTCTCACGGGTACACCCAAAAAAAACTGCATCTACCAGTTTACAAGTTCACCTAAATTTTAGGAGAAACTGACTTTAAGAGAAAATGTAAAGTACATTGCATACACACCTCATCAAAGATTATTTATTACTCAAATGTAACATTGTTCCTTTTCAATCGATTGGCACCACAAACTTTAGAAAACTCTCATGTGCTCTATTTTCAGTTTGATTAAGCTCACCTAAAGACTTTGTAAGCAGCATGCATTATATCTTTGTGTATGGAAGAAAACATGAGCCACAATATAGTAGTTACAATAAAGCTTTTTTTTTTCCCATCTTAAGCACCCTCGCAGTATTGTTGCTCTGAAACGGTAGAGCTAAGTAAAGTGTGTATGGAAGAAAGTCAAAAAGAAGAATATAGTAACAATGAGCATTAGTCACTCAGGCAGTCTCAGACGATTAAAAACGACCATGAAGCTCTTCTCAGGGCCAATATATAGAAAGCCAAGATCCCCACCCGTCACATATGGTCCCATTCCCTGTCCAGCAAAACCCAAAACCATCATAACTCGCAACACAAATAACTAAAGGGTTGGCTCTACTGTGTTTCTGTATTGTATTAACCTTTCCACTGAGTTTTAGAAGCTGCCCTCCGACCCACCTTGGGTTTTTAAACCCAAAGTCTGCTATTCTTCCTTCTCCCATGTAACTCGCAAGCTGCATATACATAAACATCTCTCTGGATAAGCTTTCAATTCAAATGTCAACATGGTTAAACCATGCAATCTCTTAAGCTACTGTTTCAATATAGGATTATCACAGAATGTTTTTGACTCTTGTTCTGGATACATGTTTAGCTTAAGCATGGTTCTGAAACGTTTATTGATTTACATATTGAGCATGCTTTTGTTTTAGTTCAGTTCTATAGTTCTCATAACACCGAAGCTCAAGAGAGAATTAAAGTGCCATTACCACTCCCATCTCCTCTGGGTACATTCCACGATCCCTCATGCGACTCCCTTTCCCAATCCTTGCACGGAATGTCACCTACCAAGAATTTGGGGACACCCTATTTCAAATTCTTTATCCCATACATAATACATGAATAAAAGTAAGAACACTATAAAAACAAATAACCTGGCCAGCCGGCACATTAGGATCCCCTGTCAACTTCACAGCCTCCACATATTCAAAGAACTCAATATCCGAGGAGTTACTTTCCTCTGCATCATTCCAGTTGCCATACTTACGCTTAAGTTGTACTATCTCCGTGCCATAAGGTCCGAACGCACCAACATATAGGCCTGCACTTCACATTCAGAAAATATCCTAAGTTTACAAGCTCAAATCATATAGAAAAAACAAGAATAATACTAATGCAAATCATGATTACCATCAAACGGGTCTAGGTCGCTTTCAGGAGTTATGATTCTATTAAACGTTGTATACTCAGAGAGCCGATTTCCTTTCTGTGCCTGACTTATAGCAAGCTTGACAATCTCACGGACATTTCTTGATACCTAGAAAAATGATCGAACAATCTTTATATCTATGGAGCCAAGAAAATGATAAACGGTAGAAGCTTCCTATGTGTATTTATTTGATTCTAAAAACAAAACTCTTTCATGGCAAGCAAATATATGCTTGACATCAGAAGACTGCTAAACACATTTAAGCGACATCATAAACAGGCTTTAAATTAATAAGAAACTTGATATGATTGCAGTGTTAAACTTTATACTGAGCAGTGTAAGTTCAAGGAACTTACCTTCAAAGAAGGTCTCTCTGAACCCCAGAAAGCCTTGGCAACCTCTGGTGGCATCAGATCTGAAAGTCCTTGAGCTGCTAGAGCTGTTACTTGCTCTTTGGACACACTATTTTTTCTTGGATCAACATCACTCTTTCTTCTCCCAGGAACATGCAAGGTAAAGGAATCTCTTTCGTTATCCGTTATATCTGCCAAAACACGGACCAGCTCATCATCTATAGACGAATCCTCTGTGCTATGTAGAACACCTCCGATGAAAACCTTAGGGTTTAAATCCTTTCCATTATCTGCACTATCCTTAGATGCAATTTCTTCAATTTTGTCATCATCTTCTTCTTCTTCTTCATCAGCAGAACCAGCTTCCTCAATAACTTCTCCAACCAGCTCTACAAGATCATCATCACTGCCTACGATCTCTTCATCGGGAAGTTCGACATCCATTACTTTCATCAGTTTTAGCCCTGGGATTTTATCTTTTAGAAACTTTATCACATTTTGGATCCCTTCTTCAGTTGGTTCCTCAGCATTTAGTAGTTTCTCTTTTTTCTTATCCACCTTCACTTCACTTCCTGCTGCATCTACAATGGGTGGGCTCTCAACTGAGGCATTCGATGATTGCTGTGAACTTAGATAGGAATTTTCGGGAGTGGCTGGTTTTTGCTTGACATGTTGCAAATACACCACCTGTGCACATGCATATATGTACACAACAGTTCAAAGGGGTTAATCAGTATTGATAAAACTTGAGAAGGAAACTGTCACCAGAAGCGCTAAATTTGATTTTATAAACATGATGTTGCTTAAATTACCTGCATAACATACCCTCCGTCGGTGTCTTTAACAACAAAAATCTCAAAGAGAGGTGTTCCAGCTGCTGCAGTCACTAGCTGTCTGAACGAAGCAGTTATGAGAATCAATTACCACTACCAATTGAAAGAAGATTAGAATCCTCAACAAAACATGTTCTCACCTTGGACTGTAACTCTTGCCAATAAACCTACCAACGCCTGGAGTTATGCGTACAATTCTGCCAAATGGTTCCTCAGAATCTTGAGGATAACAAACCCACCAACCCACCTACACAGACATCAGAAACATGATGATGCTTTAAATTCTAAAAACATAAATTCTACAGATGTGGGGAAGAATCTGAAGCAATATTAACAGATTGAGCAGATGGAACCATCACTTTGTCAGGAAACATTTATTCCTTCAACTAACCTAAACTACCTTAATAATTTACAGACATGTAACATTTTTTCATCCCTTATAAAGCTTAAGAACTCTTCTACTGTTCACCTTTTTTTATTTAGGCGTGTAGGTATCATCTAGGACTGTCATACAAGCGTAGAAACACCTATGCGACTGAATTAAACGTTACTGAATTAGGAAAAAAGGCCTAGCAACACTTTAAAATGTTTGTGCAGCCTTGGTACTTCTAATTTTATGTAAGATTTGGGTGTGTAGATGTGATGATTATCTGCCTATCTTACAAGCTTATCAAGAAATAAGCAAAATATAAAGCCGGAAATTAAAAAAAAAATTACCAGTCCACTTCCTGTCTGTCTACATAACTTGGAAGCATCATGGTAACGCTCTTCACCTATTGCAGCCTGCGAGGAAGCTATCACATATAAGTAAAGAAGATATACACAAAGAGTCTGATGTTTACCAAACAAATCCACACAATACAAATCTTAACCTGTAACTGGCACATGATCTCAGCAATAGCATCATTCACAGTGGCTTCTCCAATAGCTGCTTTCAACTTTGCTGCTTCTTCAAAGTCTTCTCTTTCGATGGCCTCTTCAAGTTGTACCTGTTTACACAAACTCCAAAATCAGAAACTTCTTATTATAAGTAAATCAACCGATATCAACTGAGTTTGATGGATAGAATATAACCTTGAGAAGAGAAACCACGCCATCGATTTCTTCAACCTCGGCGAAGTGACGACTCCAACGATCCCAATCCCATTTATTATCACTCGAACTGGTCTCAGCGCCATCAACGGCGGCGCAATTGCGGCGCAGGGAGCTAAGAGACGATTTTCTAGGGTTCCGGTTTGATATAGAAGAAGCGAAGGAGTGTGGTAGGCCGATGGAGACGCAGAAATTCGAGCGTTTATTGGTCGAGAGCTCGTGATTTGGAGGTTTTGAGTTGAAGAGGAGGTGAAATTGAGGGACAGAGATTCTGTGTCCGATAAGACATGGGTGAGTTGACGCCATAACTGCAGGTTCAGGTGCGCCGGACAATCTATTACGGAACTGAGAGGCTTTGGCTGGTTCGACCGCGTGGTCACGACGTGTGTGGCGATGGATAGGGAGGAATAATTAAAGATGATTTTGTATTTCGCATACTTGCCATGCTTTTAGACCCAAAATAATTAATAAAATATAGTAGCAAACTGTTTAGAAATAATAAAGGAATCTATTGTAAACCCCTATAATTTAACATCAAACCTTATAAAATTTAATCTTAAACCCTGAAAATACAATATAATCCGAGATTATAAATCCTGATCAAAATAAAAATCTAAAAACTTAATAAATCTCAAACTGATGTGTATCTTAAATTTTCATATATATGAGATTATTTTCAAATAACTGACAGAATTTTCTAATTTAATATTTTTTGTTTTGTTTTTGGGCAATTCTCTTAAATAGCTCTTTTTAAGTTTTTGTCACAAAAATAGCCCTAAAAAAATAAAATGACCAAAATAGACTTTTTTTTTTTGAAATTTTAATTTTTTTTAATTTTTTTTTTGAAATTTGAAACCCTAACCCCAAACCCACCCCTTAACTCTAAACCCTAAAGTCCAAATTAGTTAACCCTAGGGGTATAAATGCATTTATATGCATTTTTTAGCTTAAAAAAAAACATTTTGGTCATTTTCTTCTTTAAAAACTATTTTTGTGACAAACAAACTAAAAGAGGCTATCTAAGGGAATTTCTCTTTGTTTTTTGGTTGTTTCATAATTTTTTTCAAATGAATATAAAATTTTATTCAAACAATTTTTTTTTTACATCAGTGTTTCTATGATTTTGGTTCTTTAAAAGAATCAAAGAATACAATTGAAGACATAATAAATTTCTCTCTTTAGCTTGTTGGGGAATGATTTTGCATTACACAAGCCTTCATCGAAATATCTCTCGTCTTTGCCTTGAACAGACAACAGCTTCAGACCGTCTTGTCCACGAACTTGGTCAGAATACTCGTTTCTGTCTGTTGCTCACACATAACTTTTTCACTGTAAAAGTCAATTGGGTAAAAGTTTTGGAACAGAGGATAAGGGATATTCTGGTTGTCATTCAACTTCGTACTACTAGGTTCTTGACTTCTTGTTGGGGATGTCGCAGCTGCAGATTTACCTGAGATGTATGCAATCAGTTGTCTTTTATCTGTTGGCTTTCTACTTGGATTTTGAGTTCTCAGTCATTTCAAGTCTGCTGTTTGAGCTAAAAGGATGTTGAACAAACCTTTGGTTGTTCAGGTATCTACTGGATCATCAAATGATGCATCCTACTGAAAAGTACTATCAACTGCGTTCTGAATTAACAGAATCCACCTTCTAGTTATACAAAGCTACAAAAGTTTTTTCCTTTGAGGCAACCTCCGTTGACAATAGATCTCTCTATTTCATCTTTGTGTTCCTACTTTTTGCAGATCCTTGGTACCTAGATGTTGGTGAACTAATGGTAAAATCAATATGCTTCTGACGTATGTATGTTATCTTCCATGATCATCAACTAGCCGGTTTCAAGTTAGCTTACAACCTGCAAAACCAGTCTATGATTCGAACAACTCGTAAACATATCTCAGTTTTGCAGTGTTGGATTTTTCCTCCCACCAAGAAGAAACAAAGAAGCAACCCCATACAAAGATTAGTAATAAAATATTCACACCTTGCACGAACCAGTTCGAAAAGACCAAAAACATCATACATTCTCAAGTTGTAAAAAACATTGCAATAGCTTAAATCTTTATTGGGTTTCATGTAAATGTTTTACAGGGTAAACACATCCACCTCAGTCATTTCCGAGTTCAGCTATTACTGATAAACACCTCACTCTGAGATTGATAAACAGATTAAAAATAGACTAAGATTCCGCGGATGAGGCTGCATCATCTTTGTGCTTAATCATACCCGAGTCCACAAGAATTGGAATCTCTGCAGCAAGCCATGGAGCTAGCCCCAAACAAAGTGCATGTGCTATACCAAACCTAGGGCTGCATAAACAAAAACAAGTCATTCATGAACACGTCAAGAAAACGAGTAATGTGCTCATCATATTCGTGATAGAAGTGGATCGCCTAAACGCAAGCTCGGTTAGCTTAGTTTAACAAGTTAAAACGAAAACCCACAAAAAATGATGTCGATTACATGCCCACTTGTGGATAATAACTTTCATTCTAGACGTGCACAAACAACTTAATACTAGGGTCATTAATCAATGCCAAGAAAAAAATAGTAATGTGCTCGGATTCGCAATAGAAATGGAATGCATAAACTCAAGCTTGATTAGCTTAGACAAGAACAAACAGCTTAATACTAAAGTTTATGCAAGGTAGAAACGAAAACACACAAACTCTGGACAATAACTTTCATTTCAGACCAGCACAAACAGGTTAATACAAGAGTCTTCCGGCCCAATTATTTACAATACAGACACCAATCCAATCTAATGAACATCTTAGGACTGCTAGATCTTTCATAATCCATCTACACAATCAATGTTAAAACAGACTAAACCGATCTAAAACATTGCATGCTTCTCTAACAATGTCTATAAGCATAATAAAGTTACCAGTTTTTAGCCCAAAGCGGCTTGAAATGCACAGTCAAGCAAATCTTCCCACCTCGATACATCTACAGAAAAACAATAAAGAGAGACACTTTACACAACTGACCAGAAACCACATCCAATCTCAACCAAAAAAACAAAGCACAAACCTTTTGTGTTTTGCCGTCAATCTCAGGCAACTCAAGCTCGGGAGCAGTGGCGGGGTATGTGATGGGGATATCGAATTGGAGATCGAACTCGTATTTGAGGAGGTTGTGAACATACCAACACTTGCCAGTCCAGCGGGTACCTTCGGGATTGGAGGCGGAGATGCGGAACCAGTCGTTGTCGTTGGACTTGTTCATCTGTGTGTATGCGATCAGAGATTTGTACTCTTCTTTCAGCCTCTGCTTCCATGCATCGCCGTCTCTTGGCCCGGCCTTTGTCGTTAGAAGAGGGATTCTCGTTAGGGTTGATTTCGTGCTCGGATCCCATCCTTCCATTTTGCTCTCTCTCTCTCTCTCTCTCTCTCGTTGATTTGGGCGTAAATGTTTTTTTTTGGCTTTGATTCTGATTCCTTCTCTTTAGCTCTTGTCGGAGGAGCATCGGGACGAAGAGGGAAAATGTAACCGAATAACAAAACCAAACCGTCTGAATTTGGCGGTTTGGTTCGATTCAAAATTGAAACCGAACCGATCTTCTTAGTAATTTTTTACATTAAACGTTTTTCTTTTCTTTTCTTAAGTTTGATTTTAAAATGATAAAACGGCGCTCATTGCAACTTCAGAGACGTGAAACGACAGGGTGTGTCTCCTCTTGCGGACCTAGAAACTTTTTAGGAATTAGTTGAAGCCATCTCGTGTGTGTGAGCGCGTCTCTACGCCTAATTGCTCTGAGCTCTCCCGTGTCGCCGAGATTCTTCTTCTTCTTCTTCTCCAACCTTCAAAACCCTAAAAGATAAAGCCACCGCCAGAGTCACAGTTATCACCCCCTTTGACAATTCCGCCACACAAATCTCGAATTCAGCGATGGCGTCAGCTGCCGCGACAGCCAGGACGCAGGCGCTCTCTCTCCTCGCCGCTGCCAACAACCACGGCGATTTGGCAGTGAAGCTCTCGTCTCTCAGACAGGTGAAGGAGATATTGCTATCGCTGGAGCCGTCTCTCTCCGCTGAAATTTTCCCGTATCTCACAGAACTCCACTCGTCGCGTGAAATCCTAGTTCGCAAATCACTTCTCGAGTGAGTCCTTTACCAATCCTAGCGTAGATTCTCTGCGATTAGTTTTACTATCTTCTTCTCTTACGAACTCGTAGAATACTTTTTTTTAGAATTTAATTTTGTAGCGTGTTTAGGGTTCTTCTGTATTTCTTGGGATACGTATTGACTTCATTTTCGCTGACAGGATCATTGAGGAGGTTGGTTTGAGGATGCTGGATCATTCTTATGCTCTAGTGACGGTCTTACTAGTCTTAGCAAGGGATGAGGATCCAATTGTTGCCAAGAAAGCTATTTCTGTTGGCACAGCTTTTTATTGCACCATCCTGGAGGAGATGGCAATGCAGGTCTCTTTCTCGCAGAATAATACATTTTGCTTTTAATATTTACCAATGAAGTATGTTGCATACTTGTAGTTGTCTTTGAGATTGAACTAAACCCCTTGGACAGTCCTCTTTTTCTCATTTTTCAAGTTTAGCTTGGCTTGTAAGGATTTAGTTTAATATGAAATAGTAAAGAATTGCAATCTTGGTACTTTTCTGTTGGATTTCTTATCCCTTTCTCTTACTCCATTTGCTACTATTAATGATACAGTTTCATCATCGTGGTAAAGTTGATCGTTGGGTTGGGGAGCTATGGACATGGATGGTTAAGTTCAAAGATGTTGTCTTTTCTACTGCGTTGGAGGTATGCTGGCTGTGTATAGCCTCATTTTTTCCTGTCTATTCCTCTCGTGAGGAATGGTCTTTGGTTGAGTATTTGTTCCGATTCTCTGTCAATTTTGAGGTTTTCTAAGCTAAGTCTGCTGTTTGTTTTATGATAGCCTGGTAGTGTAGGGGTGAAAGTGTTGGCGCTAAAGTTTATGGAGATATTTATTTTGCTTTTTACCCCTGATGCATCTGATCCTGAGAATTTTTCCAACGAAGGTATTGTGTTCTAATCATGCAGAATAAATCTGGAATAGCACAATACATTATTTGTTCATGTTGTTTCTGTTATGTCAACTTTTCCTATTCTACTACAGGGAGTAGACATATGTTTAACATTTCCTGGCTTGCTGGCGGTCACCCCATTCTAAATTCAGCAACGCTTATCTCTGATGCAAATAGGACGTTTGGTATCTTACTAGATCTCATACAGTTAGCTGGTCGTTTACCGGGTGCACTGACGATAGCTGTTGTTGGTTGGTAAGTGTCTGTCTGTATCCCACTGCTCTTGTGTATTCGCTTTGCTTTATATTCTTCATGATGTTAGTTTTGCTTGATAATCTGATAGCTAGATCAAAATGGTTCCCATTATTTTGCTTGGTAACCTGCATGTTGGTGATAAAACGAACCATGCCGGATGTGTCTTGCTGCACTGACATGTGTTGATATGGGTACACGATGGGTGATATTACTAGTATTCTTTTGCATAAGTTGAATGTGTGCCTCATGTTTGTGAGATAAAACAATAAGCAGATGATCTTCCACTTTTAAGTAGTGTCATAATCAAATAAGCTCTGTAAAACGAATGGCATCAGGGGGAGTAAACTGCCGTTTTCCATTTTTATGTGTCTACTAAACTTTTGGCTGAAAAAGAGAAAAAAGCATGGAGACAGGTCTTCACACGGGTTCAACCCATATGAGATTATTGCAGCTAACTGAATCATAGTCCGGGGGAAAAATGGCTCGGTTGAACTTTGAAGCTGCATCAGTTATTGGATATTGACAGTTATCTGGGCATATGGCGCCCACAACTTTTGGGTACTGTGGAGCTCCAGTTTACAAGTCATAAGGACATCAAGCGACGAATAGAATGGTCAGATGGTAGTTATAAATGCTGTTGAACGCTGAAACGTGGTAGAGGGAAGTTGTTTTTTGGTTATGTGAACTGGTTGTATATAATATACTTATGATTGTTATGTTTGGATATTGAAAATGTATATACTACAATATACGCACATTATAATTTGGCAATCAGAGATTTCTTTATGCTGAATTCGAGCTTAATATTTACTTGCATTGTGGCTTAACTTTATGCTATGCTTAATTATCTTCTCCATATATTTTTGGTGGATATTGATGATGATGAGTTGAATATATTTTCCTGCTTGACCTTATGTTATGTCTTTCTCTTAAGATGGACATATAAGTTATCTCGTGGTTGTTATGCCCTTTGAACTTTCAAGGTTCCTTTCTGTTAGGGGGGCACCATCAGCTTAACATGGGAAATTATCTATGCTTAGCAACTAGGTTTGTCATTTTTGGCGAACTTTTCAAAAATTAGTAATTACCTAGAAGATGATTGTTTTTGTTTGAACTGATATTACCTTTTAATGTCTGGGACCACTTATCTATGTAAAAACATCAATGTTAAACTCTTGAGAGGAAGGACATTGTCGGTTTTTGATGAAGATGTCTTAAAGTACGAAAATGTGAAATAGATCATCTTATTGTAATTGATGGAATTCTTTGAGATATCCTGGCTTTGCAGAGACTTGTTTATGTTGATATATTTCCAGGACAGAATCTCTGATTGCTCAAACTTGATAATGGGGTGTGTAAAAAGTTTGTCTGAGCAAAGTCTTACTGTTAAGGAGCTTATTTGTGGTGTTGTATGCTGCAAAACTGAGGGCAATTTCTTTGACGCAAGTATCATTCTTTTGTTTGCTGAGATGTGCAGTGATCCATTACGACATGCTTTTAGAAGCAAACCTGAACCATTTGCGATTTTGATTATTTCTTCGTAAGCACTGGTCTCGTATCTGACAGTAGCTTGTATTTCACAGTCTTGCAGTGGTAGCAAGGAAGAGGCCTGTCCACTACAACAATGTCCTTTCTGTTCTGCTGGATTTTCACCCAAATCTTGAGACAGTGAAGGGCTGCCATGCTGCAAGCGTTCAGTATTCCATTAGAACTGCCTTACTGGGATTTCTTAGATGTACTTCCTCACCTATGATAGAGGTAGAATGTTCATACTTTTGTTGTTTTATTTCTCTCTGGCGTATATCTAAATTTGATTCATCTATTACTCCTCTTCCCTGTTTTTTCTTTCTTTCTGAATATCACTTGAAATCATTATTAAACATCAGTTCTAACTTCTAAGTGTCTTTATACTAATGAAACTTTTGTTAATTCCCATTTTAGTCTCTACTGGAATCCAACTTATTCTTGCTTTTTAGTGATCCGTTCATTAGAAGTTTCTATAGATTCAGCAGTGTTTATAGCCATAGCGATCTGTCTTGCATATAAAGACTGGAAACAAAAGACCTCTTTTTGGGAATCTTCGGTCATATTTCATAGAGTCAAGCTTCCTCATGTCATGGACACTCCTAACTGTTTCAGGCTTTCTGGTCGAATTGTAAACCTTTTACGTACTCTAGGACTGGGCATGCCTTTTTCCGCTGGATGTGTCCCATTTTTTTCCTTGAGAAGAGGTTTTCAATGACTACTATAAAAGACATGTTATTTTGTGTCATTCCATGCACTGACGCCTCGTAGTAGGTAGATCAGAATTGAAAGAATTGTTTGGTTGATCAAATCATATAAAGTCTCATATCTCTATTTTTTGGTGATATTTGTTTTGTGACTGAGAATATTTTTTCCTGCGAGTTTATAGTCAAGAGACAAGCTTCTTGGAGCGTTGCGAGCAATGAATGCTTCAGATGTTGCTGATCAAGTTATCCGTCAAGTTGATAAATTGGTCAGAAATAATGAGCGCTTTTCACGTGAAAATTGGTCAGGAAAGGTAATATTTATTATTCTTTCTTTCCTAAGCTTATATGCCTCTACGTCAGCTTTGATCACTGTGACCAGTAACGTCTCATGATGAACCTACTTTCAGAATAACCAGGCGATTAATCACCCAAATTCTTGGGATTTGTCAAAGAAACGAATAATGTCCCAGGGTGAAGATGATACAACCAATGGAGAAGTTGCTCCGAAGCGCTTACGCCATAATACTAACATGCATTTGACTCCGCAAGTTCAAATAAGTGATTCTCCACATATCAATGGCATATCCTCTGCTAACCATCCTTCGGACAGTGAGTTGACTCCAGTGGAACAAATAGTTTCAATGATTGGTGCTTTGCTTGCTGAAGGAGACAGAGGAGCTGCATCACTTGATATTCTCATTTCTAAGCTTCATCCAGATATGCTTGCTGATATTGTAATAACAAGCATGAAACACTTGCCTAGTAGCCCTCCTAAATTGACAACTTCACTGGCTACTCCGGCGGATATTGTGGATTCCATGCGCTCCCCGACTCCTCAGCCACAACTTCCTTTTGATCCAACTCTTCCTGCGGGGTTATCATTTTCCGATGTGCCTAGCTTGACTAGCGCAGTTGTCGACCCTAGACGCGATCCAAGAAGGGTACAAGCTTCCACTTGCCGCTTATTTTTATTTTGAATGTTTTTTCCCTCCAAGATAACTTACACGTACCTATGCAGGATCCCCGTCGCATGGATCCAAGACGTTTAAATTCATCTGTAAGTGAAGGTAAAGAACCAGTCCCAGTTCAGATGGACATCTCGAGCTTACGGAGCAATCCACTTTCGGTTCCTGTTGTCACGGCAGGGGCTAGTAGTTCAGTGCATCCAACAACAATAGAGCATAGCCAAAACAAGGTGATGGGAAGTTCAGTTATCAGAATAACTGATCAGCCTGATTGCAGAGAGGATTTGTTGACTGCTCCTAGCGAATGTGTTTATCCCTCAAAGGGAAAATCATCTTTAGATGTCCCACTATCTCCTTGCAGGGATGATGAAGGCATCAGAGAAACAAAGTTTCCAGGCTCTGAAGCAAAGTGCAGGGATGATCTGGTGTCTATCCCAGATTTTTATCAACATTCGTCTTCAGAATCAGGCCCAGATTTTGATCTACAACCCCCTGTTGCGTCAGACATTACTGCAGAAGAGGAAAGCTACCGAGAGTTGGCATCTGTTCCATCATATGTTGAAATTACCACAGAGCAAAGCAAAACTGTTGAAAAGTTGGCGTTAGAAAGGATAATCGAATCAAATAGACATGTCTGCGGGTTTGATTGTAACAAGATTCGCATGTCATTGATTGCCCGATTGATTGCCAAAGTGAGTGTCTCTTTGTTAGTTATAGTTTTGCCTTCAACTCTAGCTACCATTTCCATCTTTTGGCTTTACCCCTATGGGAATCCTTTTCAAAATTCTCCTTTTTTTTGTTTACAAGCATAAATATTGTTTATGATGCAATTTCCAGATCGATGCTGGCAATGATGTTGCAACCATACTAAGAGAGCATATTAGTGTGGATCGTCGAGAACTAAAGGTATGTAGTTGACTGCAGTGTTCTTTAAACTCAGTCGTCACTCTATTATTTTGGTTTGGATTTTGAATCTCTTTTTACATAGTTTTTATGTGTCTGCATAAAATATTTCCTCTCCAACACCCAATAACCGAGAGTCTACAGTATGTCTACACGAACCTCTAACCTGTTTGCTTATTTGTTTGGTAGGGGCATGAACTTGTTTTACATGTTCTGTACCATCTGCATTCAGTGGCGAATCTGGACACAGATGAAACCTCTTCCTATGCTGCTGTTTATGAAAATTTTCTCATAGCAGTGGTGAGCGTTTATTCAACTTTTTCCATTTCTTGTTTCTGAATTTCGCTTATTAAGGTACTTGCTGTAGGCAAGGTCATTTCTGGATGCTCTGCCTGCTTCCGACAAGTCTTTCAGCAGACTTTTTGGAGAAGCTCCACATCTACCTGATTCTGCCATAAAGCTACTGGATGAACTCTGCTCCACTCGTCATGATCCAACTGGAAGAGAAATCAGTGATAGTGAGCGTGTTACCCAAGGGCTTGGTGCTGTTTGGAGCTTAATTCTAGTGCGTCCAAATGAACGAAAAGAACTCTTAGCCATAGCATTGAATGTAAGAATCGGTGGCCAGACTTTCTTATTTTTGTTTCTTACAAACCTTGTCACATTGGTGTGTTATTTTATAGTCTCAGTGATGGAGAATACGGGAATTCAGATAATTTAGTTTTAAAGTGGCTAGATAGTTCCTTGCTGAGAACTTGAATCTCTACATATTGCCTGTAAAGTTTCCAATTGAAAAGCCTCCTGTTGACTAGTCCACGAAACAGTTGCAGCATGTTAGATCCATTGCTTGAAATTGGTCAAATTAATCTGTTTACTGCAGTGAGGATTTTCCAGCTCTATTTATCTTAGTTTACCACTGAGAAGTCCTTTGGCTTGTTATAAGTTTTCTTTGTACAGAGCCTGAACTGAAATTTGCCATGTATACAGATTACATTATGAAGTCTTGAAACTTTGACTTTGCAATAATTATGAAGAATGTTCAGAAAGTTGCAATTACATATGCATTGTTTTCTGATCTCTAAGCCCCATGGAGGAATTTATGAAACGAATGTTGTGCTTGAGATTTTCTTTTTATCTTCATACTTAAATTCATGGTCATATGGTTTCTCACGCATGTCTTAATCCTGGCAGTGTTCTGTGCATCCCGAAGAAGACATCCGTGCAAAAGCCATCCGACTTGTAAGGATTTGTCCCAGATATCAATATGGATTTTATTTACTGCTGGTACAGTAATTCGTATTTCTCAAATGCATGCACAGGTCACGAACAAACTGTATCACCTTACATACATATCAGAGCATGTTGAGGAATTTGCAACAGATATGTTGCTGACTGCTGTGAACTCAGAGGCAGATCTCTCACAGACTGGTTTTATTGCAGAAGGAATAAAAACAGAGGTAATAACATATTCCTTCTGTTTCATATTAAGTGTCACTTTAGCATTTTTTTCTTGTTATATAAAAAGTGTCATTTTACAATTCCAATTTATATTTACTTTCAGCTCAATATTAATTACAAAATGCATTGATCTTATAAATAAGTATATTTATCTAAAATGATATTGGTTAAATAGCTAACATTAATGAAAAAATAAATATATTTCAATCAGTTTCTTAATATCTGTGAAAAATGTCAAAGTGACACTCTTTGTGAAACGGAGGAAGTATAGTCTAATCTGGTAGTTGAGTGAGTATCATTTTTGAAAAGGAAGTAAAGCTCCAAAAGCCATTAATAGTTCTCTTTGATTTATATATAAAGGCTTAGTACTCTTTTAGAACTAATTAATGCCAATTGCTTTTGTGCATGTTCTTGTAAGTTCTAAATTTTCCCTTGTGAGGACTGCCTGGTCGTTGAAATGGCCATGCTCTAGTTTTGTAAACCTTGACATTTTGTGGTTGATTTGCTGACACTTATTTTCAAGCTAAAAATCAGATAACTTCGACAAGCGACTCTCCATCTTCTAGAACCTCCGATACTCACTCTCAGCAGGATCTACAAACTTCTCGTGATGTTTCTGTTTTATCATTTTCTGAAGCTCAGAGACTAATTTCTCTGTTCTTCGCTCTATGTAAAAAGGTTTGCTCCTAATGCTCAAAATATTATCTTATTTTAAGTATTCCCATTGTTTTGATGAATACTGTTAATTTTTTCCAGAAACCTAGTCTCCTTCGACTTGTCTTTGAAGTTTACGGGAAAGCTCCAAAGCCAGTAATCCAGGTGAGTTAGCCTCCCTCCCTTATAAATGCTCACCGTCACTTATGTGCATCATCACGTGTGGCATGATACAGAAAAATTATCCGTGTTGTGATGGGAGTAAAAGATATTCACAAACATCAAACTGACTTAATATTTGGTAACTTTCCGAAATGGTTCAGGCTTTTCATCGACATATACCTATCTTGATACGAGAATTAGGTTCATCTTATAAGGAACTGCTCCATATAATATCTGATCCTCCTAAGGGAAGTGAAGACTTATTGACATTGGTAAGTGGCTTCGGTGTTTCCCTGTATCAAATCCACGTTGGCTTCAAAATTGTTTTCTAATTTTGAATCATGCTCCCTGTTTGTTTGTTTGTTTGTTTATGTAAAGGCGTTGCAAATATTGACACAAGAATTGGCACCTTCGTCGGATTTGATTGCTGCTGTAAAGCATCTATATGAAACGAAGCTAAAGGTTTGATTTGTTATGAAGAGCTCTCTCTCGTATATATTTCTTGTGTGTATATATATTTATGAAAATCAAGACTGCAAAGCCTTACAAAAAGTTGTGCTCTGCAGGATGTTTCAATTCTTATTCCATTGCTTTCTTCACTCACTAAAGACGAGGTATCTTTTATACATTCTTTCCACGCAATCTGTTCTTTCCATTTTCCACTACTTTTTCAGTGAAGGTGGAGATGAAGGCTTGCAGTTTTTCTTCTTCTTTTACACACTGTTATTATACCTATCCGAAAATGTGGAAATAAATAAGAACCAAGTAACCATGGAAGAATTCTGAAATTTTTCTGATCCTTTAAATTACTCATCGACAGTAGGAAATCCGTACCTTTTATGACAGACGTTCTCTTGGTGTAACAGGTTTTGCCTATCTTTCCCCCGCTTCTTAATCTTCCACCTGAGAAGTTCCAACTTGCACTAGCTCATATATTACAGGTATCTGCATATTCTCGTGGTCCATCCTTTAATTGTTATCTTATCTATGTTAGAACAATGTTGCATATAATTCGTTTCATACATTGTTGGTTTTAGTTTTTTATTTGAAATTCGTACGGTGATTTTTTGGGGGCTCTGACGGATTTATATACTTTCTTCCGCTGTAACAACTTTTTTTTTTGTTATATCTGTCATAGGGTTCTGCTCACAGTGGCCCTGCCCTAACACCTGCCGAGGTACTGATTGCTATCCACGATGTTGTTCCTGGGAAGGATGGGCCACCACTGAAAAAGGTATTTATTTCCTGATAGCGTGAAGCACCCCCTCCATGATTATATCAATGCCTTTTTTATTTCCTGCTATTTCCATGCAAGCTGTTTATGTCAAGGTCGATGATGTATTCTCATTTCATATTTCATATGGAGGCTAGAAAACTAGTGACAACTAGCAGCCTTGAATCTTGATATAGACCTGATTAATCTGTTTGCCAATGGACCTTTTATGAAATTTTACAATTGTTGCTGTTTTCTCTACTCTCTCTCTCTCTTTCTCTCTCTTGTTAACAGAGTCTCGTTTGGCTGTGTTATATGCAGATAACAGATGCATGTTCAGCTTGCTTTGAACAACGCACTGTTTTCACGCAGCAAGTCTTAGCAAAGGCACTCGGTCAGATGGTATGTCAAAAGCCAACATTATCATAGAAAAGAACTACTGGTTTAGATATTCACATCTGTGATATTTTTTTTGGTTTCAGGTTGATCGAACACCTCTGCCTTTACTCTTCATGAGAACAGTAATTCAGGCAATCGATGCTTTTCCAACACTGGTAAGTGTTAAGAACAAAATGAAGTAAAACCCCAAAAGCTCTTTTTTTTAAAAACTGGGGAATCAAAGTAATAGATATTTTATGTTTCCTTATTTCGAAGCTCTCTCTTACTTGGATGAGTCTCACATATGAGACTCATACTCATTTATAATAAAACGTAGAAGTACACTCTAGGAAAAGCGAATAAGATAAACATAAATTCTAAGTATTTTGGTAAATCAGGATATATAAAGAATTCATATCACACGCACAAAATTATCTGAAAATCTTTGGTTACTATCATGAGGACTAACATGTAGCTAGCAAGTCTATTTGGTATGAAAAAAAAAGAATCTCTACAGACAAAAGGCAATCATGAGTTTAACTAGGATTAATATACAACAAAATCGGTTTCTCGCAAGTCTTTGGTTTAAGTTATAGGTCGAAGTCTGGGTTCTTTTGGCCAGAGTAAAAAAGTTTCTGTTTGTACAGGTTGACGTTGTCATGGAAATCCTTTCCAAGTTGGTGAGTAGGCAGGTGAGTAAATTTTTAAGCTCAAATATAAAAGGGGCTCAGCTTTGATATCTTATTTCCCCTCGAGTATGGTTATGATGGAATGTCTTTTTTTGGATGCAGATCTGGAGACTGCCAAAATTGTGGCCTGGCTTCTTGAAATGTGTGTCTCAGACACAGCCACATTCTTTCCCTGTCTTGTTGGAGGTAATAGAAGAATATACGAGTTTTGTATATTTACAGGCAGGAGTTCTAAACGACTCTCTTTTTGCAGTTACCAATGCCTCAACTTGAAAGTATCATGAAGAAGTTTCCTGATCTAAGACCTTCTCTTACTGCGTATGCGAATCAGCCAAGTATTAGAGCTTCTCTACCAAAGTAAGTACGTCCTCGAAAATCAAACAGACACTTCGTTATGATCTTTTTAGTAATGTCGTCAGATACTGATATCTTGATGCATGTTTTACCAGTTCAGTTCTTTCAGTTCTTGGGCTTGAAAATGGGAAAGATTCACGTTCACAAATGCACCCTTCAGATGCAGCTTCTTCTATTCACGGGGCAGCCTTAACGTGACCCACCCCTCTCTGGAAGAATATCGACAAAGTTGAAGTGTTTGAAGGAGACAAATCACAGATACCGAAAGCTTGTTGTCAATTGGCTCGAGACTGGGCTACCACACGTACATCTGACTACTACTTCTGTGTTTGCGATTAGTAGCAAAGACCAGTATGTTAGCCCAGCGTGTGTGTGTGTGTGTGATCTTTTCATATTTTTCTTATTTGTTGCCCCTTTTTTGTGTATATTCCTATAAAAACTTCACCGTGGCCATGAGTAGGGGTCACTCACTTGTAATGGATGTAGGATCACTTCAACGTTGAGAAGATAGAGAATTCAAAAAGTTAAGAATATAAATTTATATATATAATTTGTAAACAAAATATTTAAAAGTAACATCTATCTTTTGAGCAGTTTAAACAATTTAAAAGTTTTGAAATTGTTAAGAGATTCAACATTTATTTCCTTTCTCATTACAACCGCATGCATTTGCATTTTTACTAGAACATATTTATTTACGCACAAGTAAAAATATGGTAGTAGCGAATACACCTGTAAGAACAGAAACATAAATCCTCGTCCTTGAATACCAACTTGTCTCGGCAGTGACTAAGACATAAACGGCACATTGGCCTAGAAGCACCACTGTTTGAAGCGATCTGAATCTTGAGACCCCCCTTCACTTTGATATTATCGCCAGGTTTTATATAAGGATATTTTCCTAAGATGCAGTTAACATGTAGAGTGGTGCATTCAAAACATACGTAGAACAATAAATATTCGTGTATTTCTTCTTCACAAACGTCACACCAAGATGAGGAGTATGCTCTCTTTTCCAGCAGTTGTTTCTCTGTATCAATGTATAGGTACAGTGGATGGATATCATACTTAAATCTGACAACAGGAGGTAAGTTCAAGCATTTGAAATCCAAGTAGTAGTCTTCACATGTGGTACAAGTTGCCACCACAGTACTAGTTGAATCTTCATGGCAACCACAACACAAGTAATAAGACTTTGTGTTATCTTCTACTCTAAGATAGAGAGGGCCCTTGTGGGCTCTATGCTTGAATGGGTCGGTAAAGGAAGCACTCTTTGCATCTATTTTGAACTCACAATCTTTTTGGGAACATTGATACATAATAAAACCACAAGAATATTGCTTGCAAGCAGAACAAGTGAAAACCCCTTCGTTGATGTTCATTTGGAACCGATGGCGATGTAGATTCCATGTAGATTCAAGGTCATATATCTGTTACTGGAAGATATGTGATTACGCATATACTTACAGATGTAAGCTGACAACTCCGTCTATGGTTAGTCATCTTACTTTTCAATTTCTGGCACATATCAAAGAACCTTGTTGCTGATTGCTAGGTAGCTGAACAAATAATCTCAATCATAGAGGAGTTCAACTATGACAACACCATTTTTTATTTCCTTTGATGCTAGTGAGGTCAGAAAGCAAGCTGTACTTCTACGCAGAGGTTTGAAGAAGGTAATTTTCCAGACTCAGTGATCATCAATGCAGCAGCCATTTGTTTTCATATCTACTTGAAGACTGAAGAGTCAGCTTCAGTAAATCTTAATTTAGATATGGTCTTCAAGATATGTAGTGATCATGTTGGATGTGAACTTTGTAGGAAACACCCAATATCCGGTTTAGATGTAGTTTCGTGACAATCAAGGACCAATTCGACAGTTTACCACATTCCACAACGGGTGAGAATGTCATTCTTATGTTTATTTAAAACGCTTAAGCCACAACAAGTCTGTATAAGACTTTCCATCTATAGGTGGAACAACTTTGCTGCATTCCGTGTAGAAGGATTCAGTGGTTATTTCAAGACTTCGTAGTTGTGGTGTTATCTTACTTGGCAAAGGCAAATTATGCATGAGTTAGGCATGGGGAACTCAGGGAACAATTCAAATTACGGGTAAACTAACACAGCAGAGAATACAAATATTACTTGTATGTAAAATGCTATATGTCAATTTGTTTCTTGATTCTTTTATCCACTCCACTTTTTCAAGAGTTTGCTCTTTTCTCTTTGTCAAAGAAAAGCTTTTATTTTTGGTTTAATGTAAACTACAAGCTTAATTTGCCACTAATACAAATCATGAAATCTATTTGTTAGCGTTTCTTGTCCCTTATCCTTTTCGTTTACCTGCTTTCTTCTTCTTCTGGCCGTTCGCAGAACCACTCTGTTTTTTGTCATCATCTTTACAAATAGAAATCTCTTCCTTGGCCTTGCTTCTCTCGACCTTCCTCTTCTCAACAAAACTCATTACTCCACGAAGAACAGCATCAGTATCATCGTCCTGCATCAACTCCTCAGCTAGCTCAGCAGGAGTAACCTCCGTAGAATCTATCAACCTCTCGATTTCTTCGCATAGAGGATGGTTGGAACCATCTAAACCAAGGTAGTTAGAAACCAATGTCCTAAATCCTAAACCTGTACAGTAAGACATATGAATATGCATATCCATTCTTCCAGGACGTAGCAACGCAGGATCAAGCCGTTCTTTATGATTAGTCGTGAACACGATGATTCTCTCATCCCCAAAACTTGACCATAACCCATCAATGAGATTCAGAATCCCAGATAACGTCACCTGTTCCAAAGAGAGAAAATTCACATTAAAGTTCCCCTCAAAATAAAAACAAACTTTCAAAAATTCAGACGAATAAGTATCTAATTCTCATTGCGAGCAACTAGGTTTGTCAGAAAAGACCTCACTCACCTTTCCTCTATCTGTTTCATCTTCTTGAGACTCATCTTCCCTGTCTCTAACCTCAGCATTGCAGTCAATATCCTCAATCACCAAAATCGAACGGTTCGTGGTAGATAACAAAACCCTCTTCAGCTCACGATTGTCATAAACACTGCTAAGCTCAAGATCAAACACATCAAACTTCAGGTGGTTAGCCATTGCTGCGATCAAGCTTGATTTACCAGTACCTGGTGGTCCATACAGCAAGTAACCACGTTTCCACGCTTTACCAACTCTCTTGTAAAACTCTTCCCTCTTAAGAAACCTCTCCAAGTCATCGATTATCTTCTTCTTCGCACTCGGATCCATCGCCAACGTGTCAAACGTCGAAGGATGTTCGAGATTTATACATCCCCAGCTCCCACCAGCACATCCATCGTCATCGTCGCTGTCATCCACATCTTGGCTATAAAGCTTCACCACTCTCAGACTCTTCTTGATCTCATCCGATACCGCAACAACGTGGCTTAGATAAGGTCCAATGACTTTCTCTCTAAGCTTCTTCTCGAACGTGAGCTCGTAGTATCGTTTCACTTTATCCCCTTTCTCGTTCTCCGTCTGAACGTAACACCACTTCACCTCGGCGTTCTCGAACGAATCTAAGATCTCTTCTCCTTTCTCGATCGAGATCGTCAGGTGCTTCTGCTTCGGCGTTTTCCCCGCTCGTACTCGCTCCGTCTCTGGACCGATCTTGTCTCGGAGGTAGATCTCCGCCGCGTCGAAGACTTGGTTCCTGTTGTTTCGGAATCTCTCGTCGATGACGACGGTGAGATTCTTCGATTTCGGAGTGAAGAAACGTGAGATTAAGGCGGAGAAGTATGATCGGAGCTGCGCAGGGACGAAGTCGTGGAGCACTGATCTGAAGAGCATCATGAATCCGGTTAGGGATGCGTACGCTGAGAAGAGCGTTGACGCTGAGAAAGAGTTATTATCGAATGAAGGAAACATCTCTGCTCAAAAGATCTCAGGAGAAGTTTCTGATGATCAAAAGATTGAAGAAAGTGGTTTGAGAGAGAATCTGTGAGAAAGAGAATCTTATTTATAACCGCCAAAGGCATATTTTAGTAATTTTCCATTTTTGTTTAAAGGAAAGTAAGAGCAACAGAAACTTGGAGAAAAAGTAACTTTTTTTTTTTTAATGAAGTGTTAAATATATTAATCAAAAGAAAGAATGTTTATATACACAAAGAATCGAAAAATATGAAACTACGAGTGAGTTATAAACCAAAGCTGTACAAATTTAGATAATTTTAATTTTATTAAAAATTGTATAACCAATTATATTTTTATTAATGTTGTTTATAATTAAATAAACTAGTTGTAAATTATATTTTATTGATATTTTTGATAAAAAAAAATAGTTGTTTGATATTTGCGTAGAGGTAAAACTTCTAATATGAAAGATGAAACAGAGGGAGTGCAAAACAACATGCATAGCTACTTTGAGTGGTAATTAACTTTTGCCTCATTTTCCTACTAATTTAACATTAAAAAACGGTTGGCATAAACTCGAATCGATCGACTGGTCGGACATATCAAAGCGATCCCACAGAGAAGATAGCAATACCGTGGAATCATCAAATGTCCAAAGGGTAAATATAATTCCATCTCATAGTAAAACACCAATATCCAAAAACGTACAAAATTTTCATGGGCTTGTTGGGTTCATGTTTTGCTTATAGACTTCCTGAACACCTGACGTCCAAAGTTCAGAACCCTGTAAAGTCTTCACCAGTCAAAAGTTGTGTCTTTAAACTACTTCACAGTTATGAGAGCTTCAAGATTCTTCTGGACCACCCACCCTTGTGGATAAGGAACATCCAAGGCATCCAAGTGAAGATGCCAGTTCAGTATCCTCGAGCAAGCTGGTGGAACACCTTCCATGTCGCTTTCATCTGCCACCACCTGCTCTATAAATGTTGTCTCCTGCTTGGAAACACAACATTGCATGTTGTATAAGAGGATTTATAAAGAGGTTTGACTGAGAGAAATCCACAGATAAGGGAAAAAACTCATACTTGGAAACCTTCCTTGACGGTGTCTAGTTGGCGGGTTGGATGTGAAAAGGGACGTCGCCATCTTTTGGGGTCCCAGAGTATAGTGCTGTTGAAAGCAAATCCAGACATATCAACATGGAACCTGCGTAGTCTTTTACTCTTCTCATTAGTGTGCCATCCAATTACTTGACTTCCGTTGCACACTGGACCTTCAAGAATTGCCTTGTTTTTGCTTGGCGCGAGCATTGCAACAGGCCAAGTTCCAAATCGTCTACACAGAAGAAAAGAAGTATATTATACGTTAAAATGGGGGAAACATACTTCAGAAGAAGTTTCACTTTGGAGTTGGATATGAAGCCGTCAGCATTTACACTCAATTGAAAAAGGGAATGCTCAGAAGACCCACAAGACCAGGTAAGCAGATAGGTTCAATAAAACCCTTTCCAATAACAAGAAATGAAGTATGAAGTATTTTCTCAAACAAGATAAAGTAACAAAGCAGAGGAACGTAAGAATTGTAGTATGCTACTACAATTGAGAGTCAAACCATAGCACTAACAACACTAGAATCACTGAGACTGCACAATAAGATGAAGACGATAGAGGTCTGCTCAACTAACAACTCAAAACTGAAGCAACAATAGAATCACTGAGACTGCACAATGATGAAGACAATATAGTTCTGCACAACCAGCAAACGATCTAATCACTAGGTCAAATTTATCACACATTCCATCCACTACCACAAAGCAAAAGCAAAGATCCACACTTTTTTTGCCTCACCTGATTTGTCTCAAGCTCTGAAACAGCTCAAGCGAGTAGACATTATCATCATCAGCAAAGTAAACAATACCATCGAGCTTATGCAACTCAATATGTTCCAAAGCAGTGTTTCTCTGATGAACACCTCTGTCCTTGATACTCGTCATGTTCCTCTTGCAAACCAAGTGTCTATACATCACCCCAGTCTTCCTCAGAATCTCTGAAGTCTCAAACGACGCCGTATTCCCCTCCACCACTATCCACAGCACAGGAGGCTCCACTAGCCTCAAAGTCTGAGCAACTCTGTTCAAGTAATACGCCTGCATCGCTCGATTATACGTTGGTGTCACCACAATCACAAGCTTCCTCGGCGCAAAATCGAACACCTCCTCCTTCGTTTCCGCCGAGAAGCTTACGCCGTCTACGGCTACTTCTTCCCGTTTCAACGGCTCTTCAACGTTCGGCGGTTTGATCTCGAAGCTGAACCGATCGGTATCTTCGATTTGACCGTAAGGTGTCATACCTAATAGGAATCCGATAAGAAAGAAAGCGAGGAATTGGTAAAACGGTCGCCGCCATGGACCTCTGCGCGAGGTTTTAGGATCAGACGAGGAGTTGTGTTTACTGCTACTCTTCTGAGAAGGGGATGATGTAGAGGAAGGAGAGAACGGTGCGTTGCCTCCGTTCTCGTATGGACGATCGTGATACACCGGCGAGTGAGTTCGCCGGATTGAAGCCATCTCAGATTATGCTAAACATTGAAAAGAGATGAATAGCAAAATTTCGCAGAGATCGACGCAACAGAAGAGCACCGATTCGCTAGGAATTGAAGCTCTCAAGTCGGAATCAGTAAGGTTCGCCGATTCGGATCCGTCGCCGCCGAGATCTAAAAGTGGCAGGAGAGGGAGAGAGACGGAGAAAAGAGCTACGCTGGTTCGTGGGACACGTGGCTAGATTGTGGATCGGAGAGGGACGAACACTCTGTTAAACAATTAAATTATTTGTTTTTTTCATTTTTTTTTTTGTCATTTAGTTATTTTACAACAGTCATGCAATGATGAACAACACAAATGAAACCACCGCCAAAAGGTTGGGTAATATACAACTCATAAGATCGTGATTCAAGAATGGGTTGGATCATTAGGAATAGATATGGAAAACATTTCTAGATTGTAAAGGGGACACTCCCCAAAAAAATTCAGAATATTCAGCTGTAATTTGGATGATGCAGTCTTGGTGGTCTCTAGATTACAGAAAAAAATAATTTTTGAAGGTGATAACAATACATCTATGTGTGGATTACTCAAATAGTGAAGGAAAGAATCTCAAGTTTAAAGGGCTATTAAACATCATAGAGAAAATGGGGATTCTGTTTTTATTCGGTATTTTGTTTTCTCATACAAAGGTAATATCTGTGTTGATTTATTAGTCAAAAAGACACTTTTAAGTCGATCACAAAGAAATATGGTCGTGTCCAAATTTCCTCAAATCATTTATAATCCTTGATTATGAAATATAAAGCAATTATAGCCTGGGGGAAAGTTACAACAAGTCTATTAAAGTTGGGCTAATGGCAATTTTTTGTAGACTTTAGTAGACTATCAATTCGATGTTGGTCAAAAATGTGGTACATACTAATGAAAAAGACATGTGAGGTTTCCTCTGATTCTCCATTTAATTATAATTGTCGTTTTGAGTTTTATAACATTTATTTTTTAAACATCTGATTGATTAATACATTATATTATTTGATCTCGCTAATTAATAAGCTAACACTGTATATGCATTGAAAATATAAAGCTGCATTTAAATTTAAATTCTACAAACATTTAATATGAATTAGAAATATAATTTTCTATGTTTTAGTTTGAAAAATAAATAAATATAAGGATATATGTGACTGAATAACCATTTTTAAGAAAATCTTTGAAGTAAATTTATTTTACTTTGTGTTCTGGTTAAAATTGATAATTAGAAATATTTTAACTTTTAGCTGAATACAACTAAAAGTATAAACTATTTAAGGAGGGTAAACATTTATAGGCATATTTCATTTCCCCTTCTCTTACTTAAACTACTCTTAACTACACTAAGAATTTATCATCCTATGTTTATCAGCATATTTGTTACAGTTTTCAAAACGCTTTTTGAAGGTTGCAAAGAGTTCCTCACAAAAAATGAAAAGAAGTTTTTGTAGAAGGATGGGTATTTCACAAAGGGCACCATACTGAAATTGTAGAATCCATTGTATCTACTCAATAAAAAATGCAAGTCATCAAAGAGTGCACCAATCACCATTAAACCATATTTTTGATAGAATCGTGCCTAACCATCAATAGTTGAGGTATTGCACGAAAGGTCCCACGAATTTTATCACCGATTGATTGTCAAACGAGTACGAGTGCTGATTAGTTAAGTCTCCAGCTCAAATTCCGTTTCCCACCACCACCATTAAAGATAATCTAAGTGGATCCTTCAAATCCATCACGTAGTCTCTTGCAATTGGTCACACCATTTGAACTTGGACCATGTTTAACCCAAAAACCCAAAATGAGTAAAAAATAAATAAAAAAAATTTCATTAAAAAAAAAAAATTTAAAAAGAACTAATCGTGGGTCACCATGTGTCAGTGGAGTTCGTGAATAGTGCAAGAAACCTTCCAAAATCGATTCTTAATTCATAGTTTATGTAACCGGTTCTTACACTGTTCACGGGCTCCGTATGTCAGTGAAACCCGCAAACAGTACAAGAAACCACTAAAAAAACTTGGGTTAAACATGCTAGTATTTTGGTATTCTAGCTTCCAACACTACTCATTTTCTTTTTGATATCTCTTGTCTACTGATTCGGTCTGCTCTTATCTTAAGTTATAAAAAACTTTATCTTGTATTCCTTGTTGTACGTTTAAGTCTTGTATTTCTTCTTACACTTTGTATACATGTTATATACCCTTTCGTCAAATGTTTTCTCTTGCTCTTTTTAATCTTAGGGTGTAAAAGTTTCAGTTTATATCTTGTTTCTTTTTGTCGGCATCTTGTTTAAACCCTACATTTTGTTTTGTAACTTTGAATTCTATCATGTGTTCTTTGTATATAAATCTTAAGCTTTAAATTTTACTCATTATTACTTTTAGTTTTAGATTGTAAAGTTTTACATGTATCTTTTGTTCTTTGGTTTTAAATCCTACGGTTTAGATTTTACTCATAATTACTAAAAGCTTAGATTGTAAAGTATTTATGTTTATCTTGTTTTCCTTTTTTTTTTAAAAATGTGCTTTAGTTTAAGATAGCATCTTGTACGTATTTTAATCTCGTATGGGTCCGAGATGTTTGAGGGCTGATGCTGCAAGTCCAGACGGATTCCAACTATTACAACCACCTAACCTCTCCCATTCACATATCTTGCTTCTTACTTTCCCTTTCCACCATCTCTATTCTCTTTAGCCTCTCTCAAAAACCAAAACAAACAGAAAAAAGTGGAGGATGCAAGAACTTCCAGATTGCTTGTACGAGGGAAAGCAACCAACCCTAATCACTCCTTCGTCCCCCACACCAAATCACTCTCTCTACCTTTCCAACCTCGACGACCATCATTTTCTCAGATTCTCTATCAAGTACCTCTACCTTTTCCAAAAATCTCCTTCCCCTCAAACCCTCAAAGATTCTCTGTCTAGGGTTTTAGTCCATTACTACCCACTCGCTGGCCGGATCAAAGTCTCTGACGTCAGTGCCAAGCTCGAGGTTGACTGTAATGGGGAAGGAGCAGTTTTCGCGGAAGCCTTCATGGATATAACTTGTCAAGAGTTTCTTGAACTTTCACCCAAGCCAAACGAGTCTTGGAGGAAGCTCTTGTTTAAGGTTCAAGCTTCTAGTTTCTTGGATATTCCTCCTCTTGTCATACAGGTTTGTGTTTTTATCATTTCAGCTAATGTTCTTTCTCTTGCTTAGAAACTTATGATTTCAATATCAAAATCATGCATAACTAAAATAGTTTCCGTATATATTAGTTGATGGTTTGTAAAAGAAAATATAAAGTTAGTTGGATCGACTGTTATGTTAAAAATAAAAAAGATATATATAATCTTCAAGAAAAAAACAGATTAAATTGGTTATATTTCCCTTACTCCTAAATTGATTCGGCCACTTTTATTCTGTTCAAATAAATAAATGCATACTTTTTAGGCCGTGCATAATGCATTCGATGTATGAATGATATAAAGTCCTTTCCTACCACATTTCTCTTTATAATACGTGAACTTTAATAAAGAGGTTTGATAAATGTCAAAAGAATAAAAATAAAATATATTTATAGAGAATAAACTTGTCTGTTCATGGTGCATGATTGGTTCTTTTTCTTGGTTAGAAGAAAAACAAAAACACCTTTTCTTGACTTAAATTAGTTTGTTTTACAAGTCTTTTTCTTAACTCATCTCTTACTAGAGAATATGATTAATGGAGAATTTTCACATAAATTCTAAAAATATATTAATTTATCCATATTAAGTAAATTATTGCTTTAGGGATTTCAAAACCATAACTTCTTTTCAAAGTATCTTAAAATATAAATATTTGTATATACATATATTTGATTATTATTTTTTGTTTGGGAACCCCACTGGAATTGGTCTTAAAACTGCGTTTCTATTTACTATATAAAGTTTTGCATAGGCAAGTGAATTTGAATATTAACGTTAAATGGTATATACATCAATAAAAAAGTCAAACATAATTACGTAATTGTTGACTAATGATTCAGGTGACGCATCTCCGTTGCGGGGGTATGATCCTCTGCACCGCCATCAATCATTGCCTTTGTGACGGCATCGGCACATCGCAATTCCTACATGCATGGGCCCATGCCAACACCACCAATGCTCCTCTTCCCATCCAACCGTTCCACTCTCGGCACATGTTAGACCCACGAGATTCGCCACGTGTCACACACTCACACCACGGTTTCACCCGAACCACCGTAGACGACAAAACCTCCACCTTCAACATTTGCAAGTATTTACAATCACAACCACTGTCTCCCACCACACTAACCTTCACACAACCCCTAATCCTAAGGTTAAAGAAAACATGCGCTCCCTCGCTAAAATGCACCACATTCGAGGCACTAGCTGCTCACACGTGGTGCTCTTGGGCTCGATCTCTTGACTTGCCGTTGACCATGCAGGTCAAGCTTTTATTCTCTGTCAACGTGAGGAAAAAGCTGACTCCAGAGCTTGCTCAAGGGTATTATGGTAACGGGTTCGTGCTAGCTTGTGCGGAGAGCAAGGTTCAAGACCTAGTCAATGGTAATATTTACCACGCGGTAAAATTAGTACAAGACGCGAAAGCGAGAATCACCGACGCATATGTAAGATCGACGATAGATTTACTGGAGGATAAAACAGTAAAAACGGACGTCTCATGCAGTTTGGTTATATCGCAATGGGCGAAGTTGGGATTAGAGGAGTTGGACTTTGGAGGAGGAAAGCCAATGTATATGGGTTCTTTGACGAGTGATATCTACTGTTTATTTTTACCGGTGGCCGGAAGCTGTGATGCGATTAGGGTTCAGGTGTCGTTGCCGGAGGATGTTGTGAAGAGGCTAGAGTATTACATGGTTAAGTTTTTAGATGCAAAAGATAAGGAAGAAGATCATTCTTTTGCACAATAAAGTTTTACAAGAAAAAAATAATCTCAGTGATCCATCTTCTATAAAAACATTAATCAAGTGGATTCGAGAAAAGGTCGTTCACGTGTCGGATTTTCAAGTGATCTAAGTTTTTCTTTGTTCATTGGCATAGACGTTACTCTATATATAATATGTTGTTTGTAGAAGATGAAACCATATATAAAAGAGTTTAAGCAAAAACCATGTTAGTGATATTTAATTTCTGCGAGTTAGAGTGAATGTTCAAGAAGATAAAATCAATTTCTGAATTTAAAATATTGAAAATCAACAACTAAACGCGAGGAAGCGTCAAAAATGTTTAAACAAACGTGATTCAAGATTGTCTATTTCTAGTTTTTAGGTTTCAAAAAATCTCGAACCATCCGCAGTTAGAGTTTTTCAAAAGAAAAAAAAATCTTTCACCACAAATAATAACATTTAAATAGAATTTTGAGAAATTCATGTGAAAGTTGGCCTGCTAAATAACATGGGTCTCTCAAATTTTTAAAAGATTTTTATCAAAATATTATCTTTGGTGAAAGAATTTCCTGAAAAGACACTCAATACAATTGTTTTTATAGTATCATCAACAGTAAAAAACTTTATTAGGTTTCTCAAAAATAATAATAAAAAAAACATTAAAATCTTATTTATTTATGATAGTCTTTTATATGAGATCATCACTATCTTCTCTCTTACCTTTTACTTATTTTGAGACCCATTGAGAAATTATGGTTGTGGATGCTTTAGTTCTTTTCCTCTCGTGATTTTCTGGCTTATGTCTCTGATGACCCAATGTATCAACTGGCTTTGTATTCTTGAGCTATAACTTGTGAAGCACCATATTTAAACGCCAAAGTTAAACTTGTATAAGACTTTTAAGAGCATCAAACATTTTAGTGTCGAAATTCATGGGCATACAGTTTTTTATGCTTTACATTGTATATTGATATGTTGTAAACCGTTATTGATATTCAGTTAATTAATAAAAAAAACGTTATTCGTGAATACAAAAGAGAGACTTTGAGAGATTGAAGTAACATTTTAAGTGATAAAAAAAAAAAGTAACATTTTAAGGAATTGCTAAGTCCAAGCCCATATCCATTATCCACTATATTTAAAAATCTGGCCCATATGCTTTATATTTTTGTAATATTTACTCTCTTTTTTCTAGGTATTAAATCGCTTCACCGCATCATAAGATATTTTTTCTGGAATTAAAGGAGAACAGAAAAAAAAAAAAGCAGCAGAGAAAATTCAAGTTTCAGAAAAAGTTGTTTCCTCACCAAACCAAACAACACAAACAAAGGTTGGGTTAGTGAAAATCTCAAATCTATCTATACCCGATCTAGTTTATCAAATCGATTATGCTTTCCTTTGATTCCTATCTCTTTGAATCAATTCCGAGATGTTGCTTTTATTTCTTCTTTCCTGAATCTTATCAATCGCATCCTCTATTTTTTTTTTTTTTTGATTTATTCAAATCTGTTTGAATGTTCATATGCTTCAGACCAATATTTGAAAACTGGGATCAGATTTTTTTTTTGTCGTATTATGTTCCAAAACTTGTTCAGCTTTTGTTATTTATTTGTTTTGCCAATACTTTTTCTTGTTAACGATTATACTTACTATTTGCAGATATTCTTAAAAGATCGTTAAGAGCTTGTCTACTCGATTTAAAGGTTGAAGCTTTTTTCTTGAGAGGTTAATAATGGGAGAGGAGCAGCAGCATCCGAGAAAGCGATCTCGACAGCATTTTGAAGCAGAGGAAGCGAGACACATAAAGTCTCCTCAATGCGAGACTACGGCTAAATGGTATTTCAGTAAGGAAGAGATTGAGCGTTTCTCTCCTTCTAGAAAAGATGGGATTGATCTGGCCAAGGAGTCTTTTTTACGCTCTTCCTATTGCACCTTCCTTCAAAGACTTGGCATGAAGCTTCATGTGTAAGCTATAAGCTGCTCCACTATTAATTAGTATTCTTTTAGCAAGTTTTTGTTTTGTTTGTTCTCTGGGTTCTTTGCTACATTGCTTTAACTCTTGTTCTTGTCTTCTGATAAGCTATTTCTTTGGTACTTTTTTGTTTTCTAGCTAAAGAGGGTGCTGTTATGAATCATGTCAATGGCTAGCCTAACTGTTGAGTTTTGTCGTAGGGCCACTGTGGGAGGTGGTCTCGAGGTTCTCCAACCTATAAGTTTTGTCTACATTTTTTAATCTCATGAATGTCAAGAGTTATGTAATTTTAGTCCAAAATTTGGTGTCCATGCATCATAAAATTGGCTCACTTCTCATCGGCAAATAGGAGGGCTTGCTTGCATCTGTCATGAACTTGCTTCGCGAGCTGTTCACCTGTTTTTAGACTTGCCCTTCTGATATCTATGTCTTGTCATCTTGTGTTACTTTGTGATTCTCTGCTGGGTTATCAAAACCCTCAGCTGTTCCTACCTTTTAACCAACTGATGTTCTTAGTGCACGTCTCTCTCTCTCTCCGGCCCACTATTTTTGAATCATCCATCATAGGTACTGTTGTTTTTCATTTGTTATCAATCATGCTCTCCCGGTGAAAGCTATGTGTAGCTTTTAGTTGCTTAAGTATTGAACTTGCTGGTGATATGGTGTTTTTGGTACTGCTATTGAAGGGTTTTTCTGATAATCTCATTGCTTCAGGTCCCAAGTCATAATAGGGTGTGCGATGGTGATGTGCCACCGGTTTTACATGCGCCAATCTCATGCAAAAAATGACTGGCAGGTAAATGAATACACTTTTTTGTGTTCATAAATTTTGTAACAGAGAAAAATTGAAAATTCCAATTCTCACTTGGTGATTTTTGCAGACGATAGCAACTGCGAGTCTGTTCCTCGCTTGCAAAGCTGAAGATGAGCCGTGTCAACTCTCCAGCATTGTTGTTGCTTCTTATGAATTAATCTATGAGTGGGATCCTTCTGCTTCAATTAGAATCCATCAAACTGTAAGTAATATTTTATAAAATCCATAATATATTTGCATTTTTACTAACTTATAACTCGTTACTATGTCTGTAGGAATATTACCATGAATTTAAAGAATTTATTTTGGCTGGGGAGAGGCTTCTGCTAGACACAAGTGCTTTCCAGCTTCTAGACGTCGAACTTCCATACAAACCATTGGCTGCGGCTTTGAATAGGGTGAACGCTTGGCCTGACCTTGCAACAGCTGCATGGAGTTTTGTGCACGATTGGTAAAGACTCCTTTGTTAATAAATAGTATCTGTTCTTTTGTCGCCACCATCTGAGTTTGAATAATCTTGTAATGCATTTTTGTGTGCAGGCTTCGAACGACACTGTGCTTGCAGTACAAACCTCATGTTATTGCAACTGCCATTGTGCACCTAGCTTCTACGTTTCAGAATGCTAAAGTCGGCAGCAGGAGAGATTGGTGGTTGGATTTTGGAGTGACAACCAAGCTGTTAAAAGGTTTGTCCCTCAAACACTGTGTATATTATTTATTGCCTGCAAACGTTAGATGAATTACATTTTTGAGAAAAGGTGTTGTTAAGATGAGTTTAACGGGATGTTTCTCATCAATGGTGTGACAGAGGTGATCCAGGAGATGTGCATGCTGATAGAAGTAGACAGAAGGAGGACAATGCCTCCACCGCCTCCAAGAAGAGAGGTAGCTTGGGCAATACCTGCACCCTTAAAGCCTCCGGTTCATATGGCTAGAGGCTATCATCCGTTTCACAGCTACCCTTTGCAGTCGTATAGACAGCCTGGAATTTGGTGAGACATTGTTCAGCAGCTTGAAAGATGTAAACTCTCTCTCTCTTGTAGTCTTGAGTTTGGTCGATTAAACAAAAGAAGATTATGTGGCCTCTCTGTGTAAGGTTATATAGCAATCCGAGTGGGGTTTTGTTTGGCTAAGTTAAAAGCCTCTCAGGTGTTACCATCTTTCAACAAAGTGATTCTCTCAAGATTCTTCTCGTTTGTTATGTTACATAGAGATTATGTAAGGAGTTGTTGGTTATAGAAGTGCCCACTCCCTTGTTATAATACTAGCAAAGACTTTTTATATCATTGTATATCTTGAATCTTTATTTTTGGTTACTTCAATTTGATTTTGACTTATTTTCTCGTTGCTAACTAGTTTCATTTGATGAAGTGCCATTAGCATGTGTATAACCCTCCTAAGTGTAATACATTTGTTGAAAACTAAACTTATGAACAGTTAATAAAAGTTAGTCTATAAATAATAAAAATTAGCTTGTTGGAAAACTAATAATTCTGGACTGTGATGTTTTTATATGCATAGACTTAATTTATAAAAATAATTTAAATAACACTAAACTTTGTTTAACTGATAAATTTTTTATAAAATAGTTTTATAAAGTATCAAACTTATTATAATGTATTGATTATTATTTTATGAAACAATTTAATAAAATATTAGTAATATATTGGCTGTCAAACAACAATTTTAGGAAAAAGTTTATGGAGATCTTTGTTTGCTAACCAAACTGCATTGTTACACCTTGGCGAGGTAAAACATCTTAGACCATGATTATCCGGGGTTTCTTAAGGTGGGGTTCTTAGGGGTGTAGGTTCCATGAATAGTGTAAGAACCAGTTTCAAAAGTTGTTAAATAAGAACCGGTTCTTAGCGGTTTTTTGTACTGTTCACGGGCTTCACCGACACGTGGCGGCCCACGATTGATTCGATTTAATTTTTTTTTTTTTAAAGAAAAAATCAAAAAAAAAAGTTTAAGAAGCCCATATGGATTTCTTAGGGTTAATGATGCTCTTAGAAAGGAAAAAGAAAACTAAAAAGTAAAAGAGCGGTGAAAACATATTAGACGGAAAAGGTAAAAAGTAAAAACCCGATTCTTATTATATTTTTGCTCAATTAATTACAGTATAAAAAATAATCCTCGATCAATCTCTGTTTCTCTCTTAGCTCGCGAACGAACAAAGCAAACCCTAGATCACATCACCCTGACGACGCAGACGGCAGCTCTCCATCACCGGCGGCGGAAGCTAATCACAAATCTCTCTATCTCCGTAACTCTCTGTACGCTTTCTTTCCCATTCTTCGATTTAACCCGTCTCTGTGGTTTATTAGCTCCTTTAGACGATTTAATTTCCATGTCTCTGCTTTTCTTTCGATTTTAATTCCTCTAACCTCTTCTTCACTTAAGAGAAAGAAAGTATATGGCTTTTTAGAATTAGTCAAGTTTGTATGGATCTTTCAATTAGTTCTTCAAAGGAAAAAGTTTATGTCTTTAGAAAGGAAAAAAGTTTCTGGCTTTATTTGTGTAGCCTTCGTACTTGTTGATATTATTGTTGTAACTCAGGGTGGAAACAACTCTTCCATGGCGGAGCATTTAGCTTCAATCTATGGTACCGAGAAGGACAGAGTCAACTGCCCTTTCTACTTCAAGATGGGTGCTTGCCGTCACGGTGACCGTTGCTCTCGTATCCACAACCGTCCCACCATCTCCCCTACACTCCTCCTCTCCAACATGTACCAAAGACCTGACATGATCACCCCTGGAGTCGACGCTCAGGGCCAGCCTCTTGACCCGCGTAAGGTTCAAGAGCATTTTGAAGATTTCTTCGAGGATCTATACGAGGAGCTCGGGAAGTTTGGAGAGATTGAGAGTCTTAACATTTGTGATAATATTACTGATCACATGATTGGTAATGTGTATGTTCAGTTTAAGGAGGAGGATCAGGCTGCAGCTGCTTTGAACGCTTTGCAAGGTAGGTTTTACTCGGGAAGGCCCATTATTGCGGAGTTCTCTCCTGTGACGGATTTTCGGGAAGCTACTTGTAGGCAGTATGAAGAGGATAACTGTAACCGTGGTGGGTATTGTAACTTCATGCATGTGAAGCTTGTTTCGAGGGAGCTGAGGAGGAAACTCTTTGGGAGGAGGTCGTACCGTAGGAGTGTAAGCCCTAGGCATAAGAGAGAGTATGACCGGCGTGATCCTCCTCGCAGGGAGTTCAGTCACCGGGAGAGAGATGGGGAGTTTTACCGTCATGGAAGTGGGAAAAGAAGCAGTGAGAGGTCGGAGAGAGGTGATAGGGATGGTTCAAGGAGGAGACGGGGAGGGTCTCCTAAACGGGGAGGGAGCCCTGGTGGTGGGAGAGAAGGAAGCGAGGAGAGGAGGGCGAGGATTGAGCAGTGGAACAGAGAACGGGAGGAGAAGGAAGAGGAAGGAGCATAAGAAGAAGAAAAAAAAACGGTTTGTTATCATAACTGTTGCAGTGTGGTGGATTCTGCTTCTCTGCGTTTGCTGAATCATTTGGTTGTTCTAGTTTGGGAACTTCCTTTAGATTATTAAAAAAGTGTTGGGGTTACTTTCTTGTAGTTCTGATATTGAAAAACGTTGTCCCTTGTTATTGATCCTCTTCACCAATGTTCCTCATAACTTTGTACTATCTTCTGTTGGTTTAGAAGAGTTTAGTTTCCTTTTTACATTCTCCTTTCTTCACCAACTCTTAGTTTTGTGGGCTTGAGTAAACGAGTATATGTGATTATGTGTGATGATGAGATACACCTTGAATACATAGCCAAGGTTCACGTTTTTGGTCCTGAAGCAAAAACAACTTTTGAATCAATTTACAAACACAAATGTTATAAGAAGAAAGCCATAATACTAATTACAAGATTATGATTCAAACTGCAAACTTTGCAGTTTTAAGATGCAAGTGTTGGACTAAACCACAACAATCTCCTTATAATTAATTTTCTTAACGATTGAGATAGTTAGATACCTAAATCGATAGCTTGACGTTAGGCATGTGTGTGTCTCAATTCTATATGTTTGTTTTGATTCAGTGTGTAATGTATAGCGTTTGCATTAGATTGATATTGTGGACTGTATGCCAAATGGTTATGGATTCTACTGATAATAATAAAATTGTTCATTTACTTCGTACCTCATCAAAATGTTTTATAAATTTGCGAAAAAATGCTATTAAAAATAACCAGGATTTTTTTTTTCCAATTAATCTTCTTATACAAAAGATTAATCAACAATATTTCATTAATTCTTCACTCAAATATCGCCACGGTCACCTCCAACGCCCGTCGACGGTGTCATTTACTTTACAGGATACGTATTACTTTTGAAGTATCAAACAAAAAGTCGTTTATTCTTACCTTTTATTGACTGGATACACATAACATATTGTCTACTTAATTTTTTAAAAATCACATGAACAATCAATTATGTAGATAAGCAGACATATTGATTGGCCACGTGTAGAAAGTCTTTGCCGTCTTTGTTATATAATAGTAATACACCCATACGAAGCTTTGTCAACTTTTCAAGAGTTTTATACATCATAGATTCATAATACAAACAAATATCGGGAATAAGAATTTTTCCGCTGTTCTATGATTAAAAGTTGCATCAAGACGATGGTCGACTTAAAACCAAAGAAGAGACCATCTTCAAGCTCACTAGTTCGAGTGCCATAAAAATTGCTACTTTTAAATGCTTTGGTCTCTTGTCTAAAAGATAATGAGCTAAAAGCTCATAACTTCTTAATTCCCTAATAAACCCTAACACATTGCATTACCAATAAATAATCTAAAACGTTTTTCTTAGTTGTACAAATATTTTTGTTCTTTTTAGGCCTTTATTGGCATATCATTAACATAAATATTATCTTTCTTATTATTTAATCATCAATTATTAAAAAATAGAATACCATTTAAAAGATAGAAATTTTCATATAAAGCTTTGATAGAGCATTTGCATTTATAATATATACAATTTATAAATAATTTAATATTAATAATTTATTTAACTTAAGAATATCAAAAATTATATTTATCCAAAAATAAAATTTATATTTTTAAAAATAATATTTCATTAAAAATAATATTTCACATTTCAAATATAATTAAATACATAATTTATTATTTCAATAAAAATACAAATGTTTTATATATATATATATATGTATCTATATTATTTAGAAATAAAAATTATATAATATACTAATTTTATATGATAGTTTTATATATGAATCATTTACTGTTTTTAGCAATTACTTTCTTAATTACATTTATGAGAGCATATTATTTTTGTTGCATATCAGAGCTACCAATCAAAATCTTATTTATTTGAAATTATACTTGTATTTTACTCATTTTGACCAAGCTGTTTATAAATCTTCGCAAAATTCATTATTTGTGAATTTGAAAGTTCATAGAGAGATGATATCCATACTGGGTTTTAGCATATACACAAAATAAGCATCTATCAACTCAAACTATACCAACAATCATTACAGATTAGGCGACAGAAAAACATTCCTTATAGATTATTAAATTATAATAAGACGAGAAACTTTTTTGGTTACAAGCCCCAAAAGTAAATAATAGATGATGAACTACTGAACACCGTTATAGACTTATAGTCACATGCATAACATTCCATGTATAGCTCAAATACAACACATGCGCGTGTCTGGTTGAGTTTCTCTATAGTATAAAGTGAAAATTATAATGAAACTGAGATCAAATGAATGATATTTCGTAGTTTTAAAGAAATTTATAAAAATATGATGAAGAGAAGGGATGGGGAAAGTATGTTGGACTGAGATGCCCTAAAATTGAGAAAGCATATATTCCCCTGCTCTAAAGCCTTTGTCCTCTTCTTAGACAACTTTAAGATAAATAAACATGCTTTAACATACTTTTTAAGAACCCTCCTTTTAAGAACTTTGTTCTCTGCTTTTTCTATTTGACCCCCCAAAAAGAGAGGTTATCTTTTATTTTAATTTTTCCTTTCTAACATAATAATGCATATGATTAATCAACGAAGACCATCTTTTATTTCCGTTGAAATCTATTTAATCATCAACCCTCGTCGTCACTGCATAGCCTTGTATTATGTATTTATATAGATAACTCTTATTCATGAAATCGTTATAGTAGCTTGTATAAAATCCGCGTTTGTTTGAATGGATTTATTTTGGGGTTAAGTTTTTGTTGAATAACAGGGATATGATTAGTCGGTATGAAGAATGTATTTGCTTCTATTGATGGTTTTTGGAGAATAGATGTGATGTACAGGTGTATAGAGAAGTAATAATATATTAGGGTTTTGGCAAGCAAGAAGATGCCCCTCGCTGGTCCTCACTCTTCTTATTGTGTTCTCTGCCATATTACAATAATGATTTGATTATATCTACATATATATATATAGGCTCACTCTTCTATCTTTCTTTTTTCATTTGTAATATTTTAATATTATTTTTGTTTTAGAAACTTAGCAAAAAACGATTACTGCAGTTGCTTTAAGTAGTTAATTTGTAAGAATTGTGATAAAGTTAGTGGTATTATCACCATCAAACTGTCTGATTCATCTGTGAAAAAAAAACGAAGTGTTGACCAGTTTATGACTAATTAAAACGAGTAGTATTTCTGAAGTGATGTGTTATGATAGCGATGATGGAGCCCTGATTGGTAACTGATGTAAAACAAATTTAGCTCCTACACCTAATACTTTTGATAGTAATACATATATTTCTTATAAAACTTTTGAAAAGGTACACAATACAATAGATTAACACATGATAGCTTTTCAAGATCTACGGTCAAGTTGGATAATGGATGGAGGGATCAAAAATATTCGTGAATGCTGTTTTTATACTCATCCTGGTGGAATGTATCTACAGATGTATACACTTGTATATCATGTATGTATATGTATACTTGAATATATTAGATATATGAATATTAGCTAGAAATGTTAACGAGTGATCAAATGAATATGATCAAAATATGTAACTTGTATACTAGAGGTTAGTATTAGCATATTTATCAGTTCATCATCTGTATACAGTTTCGGCAGAGTATGCGAGTAGCGAATGACAAAAGAAAAAAAGAAAAAAAAAAACAGGTTTATCATTTTGATCTTCCTTTTAACATCAAACTGTTTGTTCAGAATATTCAGTATTCCTTATGTTGTGTTTTTTTTCTTTCGAAATCATTAGAAATTGACGGCTGAGAACAAAATAAATCTTCACTATATATGGAAGAGATAGTTGAGATCATTTATGATACTTGTATGGTGTCTTTTGAGTTTTGAGGATCATATGATGTTCAAGTTAGAATGGAGTTCTTAATTAGAGCTTGAGACGAGAGATTACTATAGGTGTGATCATTTAGCATTGTTTATTGAGTTATAGCATTTAAGAATTGTATTCAAGTCGATTAGAGCCTTAATTAATTCTTTTTACTTGGATATATTTCTTAGATTGGTACATATATCCCTTGTATTGAGTTAAATAAGATACTTAGCTTTATCTTCTTTGATCCAAATATGGTTTAAGAGATCCTTTAGATGGAGGGATCAGTCGATCTTCCCTGGAATTGTGTAGTTTGTACGTTCGATGTTACTTGACAAAGGATATAGCTATTTGAATCTCTAGGTAATATCAATTTAATTTTCACAATCTCAATTATCAAGTAAATTTTAAAGTTGTGCTTGGTATCTTTACAACTACAAAATAGGTTTATAGACTAAAAAAGGTTTATAGACGGAAATTTCCACTAAACCTTAACATTCCGCCACTAATAATTGATTCTTAAACAACACATTTTGTTCCAATAAACTCTCAGCAAAAAAAATATTCCACTGTGTTTTCGAAAAGATTTTGATCAGATGAGTTTAAACAAGCCAAGAGGTGGAACATGACTATACTATACATGCTTTAGTCCATAGCCTTAATATTCTTTTAAGGTCAACCCCAATTTAGTTAATCGTATAAAGTTTAAATTTCAATTCTATATATAGTTTGAAAACTATCTCAATTAGTATTCAGACTCGACCATAATAGCTCCAAGGACCACCAAGATACAAATAGACATTACAATATTTGTTTGTTAACGCAAGTAGATATTGGAATAGCCTAATTACTTGTATCTAATTAGAATGGAGGGAAAGAGATTTGTGAGCGTGCAAGTAGAGATAAAGAAACACAAAAAGTGAGAACAAAGTTTTCCCCATACTCTTTCTGATCTCATCACGTTCTCCAATGTCCCTTTCTTCTGATTCGAGTTTGTTACTCTCTTTCTCTCATGTTTTACCTTATTTATCATGTTATTTATATGGCTGAACTGATACGAATTACTAACTGGTTAATCGATTAAATTAGTTGCTTTCCATACGATCAATGAGTTGATTAATAAACATTATTTAGATGCGATCGAATTGGTGACAGCTTTAGTATAATCATTTTCTGAATTTGTTGCACTTTTGAGTCATTGATAAGAAATGCTTTATAAACAATATATATTAGTTTGTTCTCGTTAGTATTTTGGATCATAGATCTGACCCACAGTTAAAATATAATAAAAGTAAAATATCAGAGACACCCAATTTTAAAGGTTCACTCCTAGTCCCGAAGTTAGAGTTATGTTCACTTTCCGCCGATGTTTTGAAAACCAGACCGGATCGATCAAATTATGACTTACTCTTCATGCCGTTTTAAATTGTAATAAAAATTTGAGTTAAATCAGTAAATCCAATCAAAAATCAGTTAAATTCAATAAACTGATGATCCGGTTTGATACTAAAATCTGGTTTTCTCAAATTCAAATAGTTTTTTTTTCCAATTTTTAAAAATAATAAAAAACTCACATTGTTTTTAATATAAATATCTAAATAAATGAGTTTTATCATATTTTTATATTATTTTTGATGTTTACTACTAACCATTTCAGGCCGCTGTCCAGACTAATTCCTTTTTTCCAAGTCATTTATTGATAAATGATACGCTCACTCTGTATGTACCCTGTAGTCAATGAGTAAATGTCAATGACTGCTCATTGTTAGTTATTGATCTGTCACTGGCTCACTGCTTTCAGCCCGTGGCATTCCTTCTGCCTATTTTGTAGGGTCTTTTTCGAAATCACCAAAATTTTGAATCATTTAGAACAATTGTATACTCCATTCCTCTCATTTCATTTCCAGCTTGTCATTCCCATTTGCGTAGTCTTCCCATCCACTGTTATGTTCCTAAGCATAAAGAAGTGAAACATTGATTTTGAGTTCCTAAATTTTTAAGATATATTTATGGATTTAACATTTCTCTATATGTCGTAACTTCAGCGTGCTTTTGGAGAAGTTGACGTCATCATGACAGTGAGTGATGACTGATTTCATGTATGAAGTCCTTTGTAAATTAATTTGGGTTTTCTTTCTGACTTGAACTTCTTGGTGGTGGTTCCTGCAGCTACTACAATTATTCCACTTGAAAAAAAGTATTTTTAAAAAGCCGTCGAGATCATCATTTCCATCTCTAATAGCTAACTGCGTCCACTTCAAAAAAAGCACAAAATGAGTTCCGTTGTTGGCTTTCTAAGTTTCAACATCATACACACGTTTTATTATACTTTTGTCAAGTATGTGAATTCATTTTTCAGTGAAAGCAAAGAGATACAAGAGATCTTAAATCTTAAGGTTTTAAATATGAAAAATTTGACATGTAATGATTGTCCGACCGACGTTCTTAGAATGCTCAAATTACTAGTACATCCCCATGCTTACATTCCACAACCACTTTTACATTCAAGTAGTTTGGATTTACTGAGGTTGGAATGACGAATAACAATTGATTTTTTTGGATACGTATATGTGTATATGTTCAACCACATGTGAGATGACCAATGTTTAGTTAAAACCTTACTTCTATAATCAAGAGTGGGTTTGGGCTCAGTATACTTTCTACATGATATCCGTTTCATTACTACACTAGACATACACATGTACCCATCCCAAATTTAATTAATAAAAAGCAATATATATTTATACAGTATAGATATAAAGGGAGTGAGAGATAAAGAAAGCAACGTTGTATTGTGGGGGTGACTGGGTGGGAGTAGACAGAGATGGATGGATGCCATCATATCTCGTCTGAGACAACTGTTGCAAAGCCTTGGGATCGAAGGCAAGAGCTTGGGACACTAATCATGGCTTTCAGGAATTTTAATCATCTCCTTCTAATTGTAGAGAGAGAGGGCATAAAAGCTACACAAGATAATACAAAATTATATACAAAGTAGTAACATGTATATGCAAATAGTGAAAATAGAAAAGTAGGGCATATACTCTAGAGAGAGAGAGAGAGTCCATGAGAGAGAAGAATATTATACATATATATTAAATATAGTTTTTTGTTCTTGTATTATTGAATGATTTTTCCCCTCCTTTCTTTTGAAGGTTTTATTGCTTTTCATAATATAGGTACTTGAAATAGTAGAGAAAGAGAGGGAGAGAGAGAGATGTGTCAAGCTTCAAAAAAGCTAAGGTAATGTTATGTGATGTGCTGGAATAGGGAGCTTTGAGAGATATTCAACAACAATTTTAATTAATTACTTCATCTTATTATAAATCTCTTGGGATTTTCAAGAGAAACTCTTCAAAAATCATCCTTCCTTTTCCATCTTTCTTTTCATCTTTCTTTACACACGAAGATATATACACATAGATACAGAGAACAAGTACTATAATAAAGCTATATATATCATCTCTCATACATATGGACTCTGGTAATCTCCATCAGATTCAAGATCAATTACAGCTTGTGGGGTCGTCTTCTTCTTCTTCTTCCTTAGATAATAACTCCAACCCTTCTTGCTATGAAGCTTCCTCTGTCCATCAATGGAGCCCAGGAGGTATTTCTCTGTAAGTCCCCCACTTACACACTATATGTCCTCTCTAGTATCATATGTACATATACACACATACATGACCATATATATATTTAGCACGTGTATGCTATAAGTTTCTGCAGCTATTTGAGTGTGTTGAATATTCTTGGTATCAACATGTCAAGAATTTGGAATCTTTCTTCTTCCTTTTTTTCTGATTTATGAAAGATAAGTTAGTGAGGAAAATTCTCAAAAAAAGTGAGAAGGACAACAAGATAGAATTTAAGTGGCTGATAAAATACTAATATTATATTAATCTTCTTATATACATATATGGTATCCTGAAGTTTGCATTGATTCACAAAAAAAAAAATCTCTCTGTGATTTTGTGGCAGGAATAGTGTGAGCTTGAGTCATAACTTTAACAATGAGATGTTAAACACAAGAGATCAGAACAGCAACAACAACACAAGTGAATGTTTGAGTCTCTCTAACATCCATAATCACTCCTTGATCCAACAACAAGACTTTCCTTTACAATGGACACATGACGAATCTTCCTTTCATCATCATGAAGGGGGTCACAAGATCAAAGAAGAGCTTTCCTCATCAACTACCTCAGACCATCAACAAGGCATGCCCAGGTTCACAGACATGTTAAACAGTCCAGTGATCACAAACTATTTGAAGATCAATGAACACAAGGACTACACTGAAAAGCTTCTTCTCAATACTATATCTTCTGGCTTCCCAATCAATAATGGAGATTATTCCAACACCCTTCCTTCTTCTTCGTCTTCTTCTTCGCCTTCATCTCAGTCTCATAGAGGCAGTTTCAGTCAGATTTACCCAAGCGTGAACATATCGAGCTTGAGCGAATCTCGGAGGATAAGCAACATCCCAAGACCATTTGATATGAACATGCAAGTTTTGGATGGAAGATTGTTTGAAGGGAATGTCTTAGTTCCTCCCTTAAATTCTCAAGAGATTAGAGGAAACTTTACTCCTTTTGGTCTCCCCTTTCATCATCATCTGCAGCAAACACTTCACCTCCCTTCTTCTTCCCCTAGTCATCAAGTAAGTTTTATTTTGAGTCATTACTTTCTATTTCTTTTTTTGAAAAATTATCTCTATTTCTTATTACTTTTTTTTTGCTTTTTTTTATATATAATTATAAATGATGCTTTGAAGGATTGGCCTGACGCTGGATTTTGTAAAGTTAGTGCATCTGAATGCATTAAGTTTTAGGGCTATATTACTATTATGTATGTGTTACAAAGAAAATGTACTATTATGTATATATTTTATCTTGGGCTCACCCTCATTTCTGAATTTTAAAAGTAGTAAAGTATTTCACCCAAAAAAAAAGTAGTAAAGTATTATATAGGATCATACTACGGCATGGTAACCTTTCAGCTTTATTCTCATAATTTTATGTCAGTCACAAAAGAGTCTAAAAGCTTAGTTTTCTGTATATGTATTCATTTTTGCTGACGAATCAACGGAATAGATTGAGTTGTTATTCGCAGAACTTTTTTGAACAATTGGACTCATAAAAAAAAGGTTCAATTGATCTTATGTTAAATTTCGTGGTATTACGGAAAGAACACCTTGAAAGAAACTGAAATACTGTTCTCATGAATTAGAGTAGATTAATCAGATTAAATAAAGTGTGAGACCTTTGTAAACTATTGGAGCTTTGTAATAAAGATATAATATATATATATATATATATATATACGTATAAACTTTTAATCTTCTTTTTATTCATCTTTTTCTTTGATGTTGTGGTTCTTGGCTGGAGGGCCAAGGCTTGAGCTATTAAACCTTTTAACATAATTCGTAAGCAGCTCTCTGAAACATCAATCTTTGTTCTCTCTTTTCTTTTCTCTTTATTCCTTACTTTGTTTATTGTCTTTTTATAAATCTCTTTTCTTTAAAAGACTTTCTATCATTGTCGGGGGGCTATTATTGTTCCTTATATCGAATAATAATTACGAAAAGTTATACATATATATAAGCAATTACGTATATGCAAAATACTAATTGGGATTTATTTGCGCTGAAGATGGAAATGTACAGTAATGAACCTCAAGCAAGTGAAGGGAAGAGACATAACTTCGTGATGGCAACAAAGGCAGGAGAAAATACTTCGAAGAAACCGCGCGTGGAATCACGCTCTTCTTGCCCACCCTTCAAGGTTAGTACTTTTGTTTCTTCAAGTACCTGCCACTTAGTTTAATTGTCTTCATCAGTTCTAAAACAAAATAGTTATGTAAAGCCTAATAAAAAATTTAAATGATTATAGCATTTAAATCTAAATAACTAAAGCAAAAGTTAGATTGATTGTTCATTGTATTGATTAATTATATGTTTGGAAACTGAAAAACAGGTGAGGAAAGAGAAGTTAGGAGACAGAATAGCAGCTCTGCAGCAGTTGGTTTCACCCTTTGGGAAGGTAATTAGCAACAATTAATTTCATTTCTTATATTATTTTTTACCTAAACAGTTAGAAGCATGAGCATCTATAGCACTAAGATTTGAGAAACAATTAAAACATTTGTGTTCAAAAAAAAAAATAGATCCATTGAGTTTTCACTTATCAGTTTTTTCTGTTCATAACCTTTATAGATCAACGAAGTGTACTTCATGATAGGATAGTTATATGAATGTTGTATTTTATTACCCTAGAAAAGGTATCCTTATAACCATTTATTTAGATGATGTTGACTTTAAGAACTTTCCGAAGTAGATGAAGTGTTTTCATACCAATAGATTAGCTCATGAGCTGATTAGAAATGCTAAAGTGCAGACAGATACGGCATCTGTATTAATGGAGGCAATTGGATACATCAAATTCCTACAGAGCCAGATCGAGGTAATTAGCTTCAACGCATGCATGCATGTTTTACACATTCATACATCCTTATACGTTGTATATATGTGTGTGTGTTTAATTATCTGTACACGATCTTACTCGATACATAGAACATAAACAGTTAAATAAGAAAATACCAATACATATTATAAAGGAATGTAGTTGGAGTGATATTTACATGGCACCTTCGGACTATAACAGAATATATTTTAATTCCATGTTACTTCCAGACATTCTTCTTGATCCTGGTTCCGTTTGCCAATTATTTTAATCTTTTTATATCAGTTAGTATATAATCTACACAGAAATCTAACATGTACTGAAATTATCAAACTTTAAAAGACTATGGAGTATGGGCTAATCAACTATATCAGAAAAGTAATATACTAATCTAACTAGTTTATTAGGCTTTTAGCTTGCCTTTAAAGCAAGAGATTAGCTATATTTGATATTTATCTTATCATATCCTCTTTGGGCACTACTCGTAAGTACCTGTGATCCCATTTCTTTTAATTTTAATTAATGGATAATTGGATATATGTTTATATTAGCTGCTGCTCGTGGTCATCATTTAATAACATTAAAAATACATGTAGAAAAATACTCCAATGACAAATTTGCTTTTTAATGGGCAGACTCTAAGCGTTCCCTACATGAGAGCATCTAGGAACCGACCAGGAAAAGCTTCCCAACTGGTATACTTAGAGAACCTATAACACATTACTACAGCTTACATAAAAAAATCAGTCCGATGTTATTATTTTGTCCACAGATTTACTTATTTTAAATTAAAATTAATTAGGGCTCAATACCACAAGAAGGGAGTGAGGAAGAGACGAGGGATCTAAGAAGCCGTGGGCTATGTCTCGTGCCATTGTCATGCATGACTTATGTTACTGGAGATGGTGGAGATGGAGGAGGCGGTGTTGGCAGTGGCTTTTGGCCAACGCCACCTGGTTTTGGTGGTGGAACTTAGCCGTGGACTTAACAAACTGTAGGACTTCAACTATTGTGTTATCATTATCGGATTTGGAGGTAGAAAATTAAATGTTGAAGGTGGAGAAATAGTTCTTTAAATCTCTTTTGGTTGTGGTTTATTTGTAAGTTTCGGTTTTGACAGTGGAGCAAAGTTGGTCGTCCTGATTAAAAAGGGGAAGTGAAAACAGGATAGACCAGCTTTGATCCATTTATGATTAGTAATGAGACTTGACGATATGTTTCTACTTACATAAAGTGTCCGTCCTGAGGGGGCTAAATAAATTATCGAATAGCTTTGGATTTTTTTTGGTTCACCTCTTGGTATGTCAATATCATTAATCAACACTGTATAACAAATTAGCATGTGTTACAAGCTCTTGGAAACAAAATTTCTTACAGAAAATGAATTCTAGAAAAGAAAACAAGTGTGGTTAGTTAATTGGATACTCTCCAAATTAATGAGGATAATGTCGGATTAAATAAAAAATATATGCCTCAGACTAATTGTATACTCGATCGATAGACAAGTTACACGAATCCAGAACACTCAGATATGGTCACCTATTATTATTGTATTTTACATCACATGTGAGTTCTAAGGCCATGATTATTGTGGAGTTTTTAGAATAAAATTCTTAGCATAATATAAGAATCGTCTCTTAACTTTAACTAAGAACCACATTCTAAAAACTTTCCAATAATCATGTTTTAAGATGAGCGGAAGCAAACCAGTTGTCTTCAGAACTCATCCTCATTTCCTTCCTGCTTTTGTCATCAGAAACGTCACGTTACTTGGAACCGATCGTAGTTATCACGTAAAACTGAAAACAACGTATATAAGATTAATACAAAAATAGATTTTTAATCGTGGGAAAGTCTAGTTACCCATGGTGTTTTGTGTCCTTAAAGGTACTACTATCTACATATTCAAGAGTAAGTGCAATTAAGTTAGCTAACCTAAGTCTCGAGGGAAATACGTACGAAGATTTTGGCGGTAGGTTTCATATCTTGATGCTATCAGGCCAGTGATAGAAAAATGTTCGTCGTATCTGATTACATGACGATGTATCTAGCTTTCATGAGTCACATGTTCGATGTGGTGTAACTCATCGGTTTATTTGAGCTTTTCTATGATCAGACCACTCAAAACTCTCTAAGACCGTATGAGGAACAGAAAAATGTAGAGCAAGTGTTTGGCGCTATATAAATCGGCTAGAATAACTTGTGTGATTTAGTCTTATAAACTAAATTTTACGTCCTAGTAATTCACTTTTTGTCAATAATAATTCACTTAAACCGGATTTGAATTTATAATTCAAATTAGCAATATCATAATATACAGAGGAATGTTGTAATTTTTTAGAAAATGACAAAATAAAATTGGCACAAAGACCTCTGGGAAAGTGGCTTAATTAAACCACATGTGTTGGTCGATCTCTCTATGAACTGATATTCTGTTGGAAACTATTCTTTGTTGATTGAAAATGTGCCAGCGTGGTTCTATGGTGTAGTGGTTAGCACTCTGGACTTTGAATCCAGCGACCTGGGTTCGACTCCCGGTAGGACCTTTTTTGCCAGATAAAGCTGTATTTTACTGACTAGATTCATCATTTGATTAATTTTTCTTTTTGAAAAAATAAAGTATTGACCAGATTTTCCTTTTGGAAGCAAAAATTCCATCACTTTACTAGATTAAAAACCTTAAAATATGTTTTATGAATTTGATTTAAATAGAATTTTTTCACCTATTCCATTAACTTCTTCTTTTTTTCTTTTTTCGTCGTCTAAATGTTTTGTTTTTGGTTGTGTGGCAGGGTGTGGAAGAAGGAGATATGCCAAATGAAGGGTTTTACAAAGATCAAGTCTTCCAGAAGCTTATGGACAATGCATAAATAAACATATCATTGGGGGTACATGCCAGTTAAGTATGTGTTGTAATAGGTCTCCATAGTCTTGGTTACTTATTTGTTAATACAGTAAAACCTCTATAAATTAATAATGTTAGGACTACATTAAAACTATATTTTTTTATTAATTTATAGAAATTGTTAATTTATCGATATACTAATTGAACCAAAACTCAATTTAGGACTATAAAACTATATTATTTTATAGAAATTTTTAATATATATTAATTTAAAGAGGTTCTATTGTACATAAAAAATGAGTTTTCTCTTTGTGCATGTTTCTTGAAATAAGAGTAGTTTTATTTTAAAGCCAAAAAAAATAATAGTTTTTTTATTTATAAATGTTTCTTATTTTTCTTTACTTTTTCTTATTCTGGGCCTTAAAGCTAGTGTAATTCCATTTATTTATACTTTGGCCCATATCTAAAACCCATTGCATTTACGAGGAAAATTATATCTTGCTAGAATGGAAAGCTGGTATAAGCAAAAGTAGTATTCACCAAAAAGGAACAAAGAGATTGAAAGACTTCATTTTCTTCCTGGTCCACATATGCACTTTCTCTTATACTATATTTTAACTTTTACAATGGAGATGAGAAACATAAATGGAGACTGAACCAGAAACCCATTAAATATCGCTTTCAACAGTGTATCGAGTGAATCTTTTATGCATTTATTTTGTTTTCACAAAAAGTAGTAAACTCGTAGTTCATTTTACTGGAATGAATTGAGTAACAATCAAATTGCCAATTTAGTTATGACATTAAGTGTTGTAAAACAAAACCCGAATATTCAATATGCATGGAAGGAAGAAAAAACCCTTAATATATCATGAGTGATTCTTAAGATTGATGAATTATTAAACTGATTAATATCATCTGTATTCATTTGTCTATGTAAGATTTTTTGTTTTTGTTTTTCTGTGTTTGGGTCTACCAAAGATCGTTTGCAAAAAAAGTTGTCATTATTAACGCTGGACCAAACTCGCATGCTCAACGTTTATCATCACCATTTATAATTACAGACACCGACTCCTTGTATTTATTTATTTATTTATTTATTTATTTATTTATTTATTTATATTCCCAGCCTCATGTCACCGTTACTTCCCGCCTCACGTTGATGATATATCAGAATATTTTGTTATCTTATGCACTTTGTTTTTTCTTTTCTTTGGTAGCTATCACAAACGATCACAAAACCAGTACACAAGTTTTTCATAAAAGCTAATGATCGTCCGCTCAAGTGGGTCATTGGAATATATAGGCTTCTCCTTCACTACAATGTAGTATAATGAACGTCGACTACTAACTACTATGATAATTAAGTGATTCTATATTATGATACTAGCTAGTTAATTATCGATGCTGCGCATATTTAATTAGTGATGATTCTATTTTTCTTTTAAATTTTATTAATTAATTGTAACGATGTATTAACATCTTTAGAGTTTCGTGATTGCTTATAAAATAGGATAACCATATTTATTGAATACACGAAAGGGCAACCGAGAGGATCCTGAAGTACCCATCTAAAATGGTTATTGTGAGGTTAAAGATGCTAATGAGCATTGAGCAACAAAACAAACATCGTATTTTTAACTTGGTCCCATGGATTATGAATCAACCCCCTCTAAAAAAATTAAAAACTACAAAAAAATCAACACTCTTTTTTTTTTTTAATCTTGTGCTATGTTTGACTTTTGGTGGCTTATCCTCATGCTCATGCATACCAGACTAGTCTATATATTGCTTTTAGCATCATCACACTCAATTGCTTTGTTCTAACTTTAAATTTTCATCTCTAAGTGCATGCCTTTCGTGTCCTTTAAGGCTAATTGCTCACTAATTTATGCTGCTTTTAGATAAAGTATAATATAATAATGTACATATGTTATTTATTTTTTAAGAAAACGAATTATATCAAAGTTAAAGACTAACATTTAATAAATAATAATAGAAAAGTATGGAGGAATAAATACAATTGGACCTATTGATTTTATGCACGAGCAGGAGGAGATTTTTAAAACTGTACCAAGAGCAAAACTCACCATATTACTCTTAGCGGTCTTGTAAAATAATTTCTAACCGCATCCAAGGTTTTTTTTTTTTTTATAACTAGTTTAAGGGTGTTTAATGGTGGAGCAATATCAAAGCACATACGTTGAACGCATGGCCAAATTTGTGCACAATCCAATAAAATAATTGTTTTGATTCCTAAAATGTTTAGAGGTTTTTACATAAATATAGGTTTTCAAATTTTGAAAAGGAAAATTTTATTACAATTCTTAGAAAATGTTTTAAGTTTCCAAACCTTTAGATCCGGCCCTGGTTGAACGAGAGACATATAAAATCAACTAGACCATTAGTAAACTTACTTGGCTAATTAAACTGAAGATTTTTATGTATAATGATGGTTGTTTACGTCGATATAATGCAATCTTCTGTCGCTAAAATGCTTTAATAACGGATGGATGGGAAAATTATTAGATGGTATAATTAGGAAAAGGACTAAAATGCATAACTTTATCATGGTTGTCTCCAGATAACTTAAATTGAAAAGAAAAAGAAAAAAAACAGGACCCCAACTTAAGTAAATTTGACTAGAAGCTACTGTTATATATTGACACTCAATCTATAAATGTTATCTAATATGCGTGTAATAAAGAAAACTTTGAATTGAGCTATACATATACTAAGTAAACATATATAGAGAGAGCCTCTTTTGTTCTAGAGTCTTTAAATGAGAATTGTAACTGAAAACGATCCCTAATCAATGGACATGCATCCATTAAAGATTGATACCACGACGAAACTATATAGAGCAAATCATATTTGTCATACACTGGTGATATAAATATTTTGACCTGTTTTAGTTTGAAATGCATGAACTTTCTTAGACAACAAGCTTATACAAAAAAGAATCATGAACTTGCTTAGACAACAAACTTATACAAAAAAATTCATGTCTCTGAAAAGTATATTATATCCAATCCTATATACAAAATTAACATAGTTTAACAATGATCTAAAAATTGCTCTGAAACCCCTAAATATATTGATGTAGCTAGCCTTTAGCTTTTAAAAATAAAGGTATATCATGATTTGTAAAGTTTAGTGATTTAAAACTAAATAAAATTAAAAAAATAGAGATAAAGTCCAACTAATTATCCTTAAAAACTGTTTTAGAAAATAAGACTCTTACAATCAGTTAATTTTATTCTATTTTTTGAATTCTAATTTTATACGAAAATAATTTATTAATTTAAAACTGAATATAAAATTAAAGATAAAAATAGTTTATCCAATCCAACCAATCACATCCCTACATTTCTTAGTTACTATTTAAACTCATATATTATAGTATGAATAGCTGAATGAATATTAAAAAATAGCTGAGTGGATATTCAAAGCTCATCCAAATAGAAGTATATGTTATATATACATAAATGGAGTATACAAGTTTAAAACATTCCCAAAATAAAATAAAATAAGAAAAATAAAATTTTATCCAGAATTTAGTTTTTTTTCTTCAGCTTTTTCATAGTTTATGCAATATATGCATAACGTTTCACGGTCCACGGTTAATGGATTATCCGTACCTGTTCACTCAATATATGGATTCTATTTTGTTCGATGAATAATGTATTTCACTCATACGATATCACGAATCTTTTTAAAAAATCATATATCCTTCTATTATTTCAATTTAAATACATTTAACTCTAAAAATTTAAATAAATATACTACCGAAAAGATAAATACATTTTGATAATATAAATGGTTAAATCAAAATTTTAAGTCTTTCACATATCACAAATAAGGATGTTCAAGTATGGTTCATATTTTCTGCTATTTGTAACCTTCATTAAAAGCCCAAAAAAAAATATCGGAAAATTGCTAATTAAATTAAAGAAACGAATTTAAGTTGGAGATTTATATGCAAACCTTCCCTTCAACGCAACACTTCTCTTTCCCTTTTCTCAAAGCTTTTTACCACCAAACCTCCTTCCTCTCTCCGTCTCTCCGTCTCTCCCTCACTAACACTTCCTTCTTCAAAGCCATGGATAAGAAGAAGCACGGCTTGTTCTCCAAGTCACATTCCCGCCGATCACGATCCAAGAGCCCCGTCAGAGCCGTCTCTCCCATCATCATCCGTCGCCGCAAAGGCCGCTACGTCTCGCAACCGGACCGCCACGTCTCCGAGATGCTTCCTCCGGTCATAGAAGGTCCCGATCCAGACGGAGAAGACTCCGGAAGCAGCGGAGACTACTCGAGGCTCGAGAGACGGTGGTACAATTGGATGAAATGTCAGCTCCCGGTTGCTCCGCCGTCTGTATCTTCCTCTTCCGGCTTCAAACGCACGGATCTGAGGCTTCTCCTCGGTGTTCTCGGCGCACCGCTAGGTCCTGTCCACGTTAGTGCTCTGGATCTCCTTCCTCACCTCAGCATCAAGAACACTCCCATGGTGAGCTTCTAAATTCACTGTGTGTCGAGATTATTGGGCCTCCAAGGCCCATATATAAGCTTATTGGATCTTGTTAGAGATCTACTGTGTTTCGTAACTCTTACCAACACGAAACTTGTGTGTTTCAGGAAACCTCCTCTGCGCAGTACATTCTTCAGCAGTATACAGCTGCATCAGGTGGTCAGAAGCTTCATAGCTCAGTGCAAAACGGTTACGTGATGGGGAGAATCAGAACGGTGGCGTCGGAGTTTGAGACTGGCTCAAAAGGTTCGAAGAGCAAGAACAATTCTTCCAAAGCTGTTGAGTCTGGAGGGTTTGTGTTGTGGCATATGAGTCCTGACATGTGGTACATGGAGCTTGTTCTTGGTGGGAGTAAGGTTTTAGCGGGTTGTGATGGGAAGCATGTGTGGAGACACACACCGTGGCTTGGCCCACATGCTGCTAAAGGCCCAGTTAGACCACTACGACGCGCTCTTCAGGTAAGGCCTCTGGTCCAGAGGACCTTTCTTATCTTTTTGCTTGAATGATTGAAACTGTGTGCTTTCAGGGACTTGACCCGAGAACAACAGCGAATATGTTCGCGAGTGCAAGGTGCATAGGTGAGAAAAAGATCGATGGAGAAGACTGTTTCATTCTCAAGCTATGTGCAGACCCGGCAACACTCAAAGCTAGAAGCGAAGGTGCATCAGAGACCATAAGACATACTTTGTTTGGTTACTTCAGCCAAAAGACCGGTCTTCTTGTTCACTTAGAAGACTCACAGCTAACCCGAATCCAAAACATTGGAGGCGAAGCGGTTTACTGGGAGACGACCATCAATTCATACCTAGAAGACTACAAGCCTGTCGAAGGTATCGTGATAGCTCACTCTGGTAGATCAGTGGCTACACTACTAAGGTTTGGAGATATGTCGTCGGGACATAACACTAAGACCACAATGCAAGAAGCGTGGGTTATCGATGAAATTGCGTTCAATGTCCCTGGTTTATCTATGGACTGCTTCATTCCACCTTCTGAACTCAGGTTCGATTCCCAGGTTGAAGACTTATCTCAAGGTCCCAGGATTAAGACATTACAGCAGGGTGTTCGGTAGCTACTCGTCAGAAAAATGGCTGATGCTGTGACCAAGGTTTATGGTGGAGTTTGGGGATGCAGGAATGATCAATGTGTATAAAAAACATTCAAATTAGATGGATTAGTCTTTCTACTTTGCTATTGTTGGTAGCTAAAATTCTTGTAGGAAGTTTCGATGAAGATGTAAATAGAGCGTAGGAGAATATACTCCGAGGGTTATTTTTCATTATCAAGTTAGTAAGTTCAGTCCAATTTTTATTTTTATAATATAGTTTGAAATACAATGACAGAAGCAGCAGCCATGTATTGTACAAAATGCTTTTTTTTTCCCTCACTTAATAGCCTTGTATAATGCAACTTAGTGATGATTCTGACTGGATCTGATGAATAATAATAAATACCCTTGTTTCTGTTGCAGCACATAATAAAACCTTACTCCTTGTTTGTATATAAGATCAACAATGACTGGGTTTGGTATTGCTCCTAAACTATTCATCTTGATGATGCAGAGAGATATTACTGAAGAACAAACAATAGTCTACTATGTCAGGGTGAAAAATGGCAGCATAATTCAATGTTTAGAATGTAATATGGATTTTAAGCATGTGTTAGTTTTTTATACAACCTAAGATGAATGGTAACAAAAATCATAATAGTTCCGGTTTCATAAACTTGAGAAGAAAAAGAAATTAGAGCGGTTAGTGGGGTAATGTTGAATATAATAACCGGTCCAAAAAAACGACCGGACGAGGTTCAGAAGAAACGGTTTGCACAAATTAACCGGTATGGCTAAGGAACTTGTAATTTCACTTCAGCAGTTGGATTTATAGTTGGGCTGGGAGGTAAGAGACTAGAGAGAGCAATCTGCAGCAGATTCAGAAACAAAACAAAGGTAATTAATTCCCTGAGCTTGATTCAGATTCATCTCTATTAATCGATTCCTGGATTACTTACAGTTATCTCTTTGTTGTGAAGAAGATAATGGTCCTCTCTGACTTCACCGGAGTCGGTGTCGGATTCGGTATTTTCCCAGCTCGCAATCGTTTCTCCCTTTTTCTAGTTTGATTCGACTCTCTTAATTTATTGTTATTACTTTATGTAATTTCTAGGATTCGGTGTTGGCTGTGGATTTGGCGTTGGGTGGGGTTTTGGAGGTTCATTCACTACTTTTCTCTGAATCCTTTACTTGAAAATCAAAATCACAGGCGTAATAGATTTCACTTAGCTGAGTAGGGATTACAAAGTCAATTCCTATAGATGGAATGATCAAAAGAGACGACAACAATTTCGACTTATTATAAACACTGTTAGCCTTTGGGAAAGTTGCCATTGATGATAACAGGCACACACACAGACATATGTTTGTTAAATATGTATCAATGCCGTACTGAATTGGAGATTTTTCTGTTGGTTTCTTGCAGGAATGCCTGTGAATGTTTTAGGCGTTGGTGTAGGTAAGCATTTCAAACATCTGCCTTCCTCAGCTGTCTTATTATGTCTCTCTCTACACAAGCAGATGATGCTAAAGTCTCTAGTCACAAAACTCATTAATGCATATTGTATTTGTAAGGTGGAGGTTGCGGTGTTGGTTTGGGCCTCGGGTGGGGTTTCGGGACTGCCTTTGGTAGTCACTACCGATCATCTAGACTTACATTTCAAGGCATCGAGCTAGAGAAAGATGGTAAGGTGGAAAACATGTCTAAAAACACTTAGCAGTTTCTCGTCTTCTTCATTGCTCGGTTTCATATCACTGAGCTCGGATTGATTGTAAAAGAAAGAAAAAAAAGTCTGAACATCTTTTCTTATTTCTCAATGGAAATCGCCTCAAATAATCGCATTTAAGTATTACAAAACATCCAAATTCATCACTTTCACAATGTTGGTACTCTTAGAATGTGTTTACTCGAATCAGATAACAAAGAGAAGTCAATGTTCTTTCTTACTTTCTCACTGTTACTATTTCAAATAATCGAACCAAAAGATGCATTTCTATGTTACAAGACAACTTAAAAACAATGGAGTTACTACTGTACAATAAAAGTGTAGACTTTGCCAAATCGGTCTCTTTCCTACTCGGAAAACCTGAGATGAATGAACTCGAACGTGGTATTATTCCATACCTGTCTTCTACATTGCATGCACTGTGACTACCACTGCAATGACAAAAAAAAAACAATCTCAAAAGTTAAGTGATGCAAGCTTTGCTTTCTAAGTTTACTTGTAGGGAGAAGAAGATTCGGTTACCTATAAGAAAAAGTAAAAGCAGAATCCAAATTACAGTTTGAACGGTTTTACTATATCTCATTCGATACTGAGACCGTTGAAGTTGCCTCTGTATAGCTCCATACCAACCGTGAAGCTGAAGCTGCTTGTCATAACAGTCTTCCTCACACTCCATACTGCTTTTGTCCCTCTCAAGACATCCATTCACGACTTGCTGAAAAATAGAAAAAAAAACTTTCAGTAAGCAGGAGGGATCATTTCATGTGTTTTAGACATCTTACTTGGTTCGTTTGGATAGGTAATAACAAGACAGCATCAGAGTCTCCTTGACGATCCAACGCCTTCCACTTCCTAACGCAGTTTTTAGATCCATGTTCCATAAAATTCAAGAACCCGGAGACGCTAGGAACTTTCCGCGGAGGTCTAACCAGTGTCTCACCAGAAGATTTCTGCATTAAACCATCCTCAGAAACCGAAATGTTCCAAGCACCGATGTCAGGAGTAGCACTCGCCGCCCTTCTATGACCATGCGTCTTTGCTTCTTTACTTGAAAGCTGTGTCTTTCCAAACTCAGACGGTCCAGTCAAGAAGAGGGCAAGCTCATTACGATCATCCTCGTTCAAACGCACCCATCTGGGAGTTCCTTTTCCCTCAGCAGCTTCCTTGAGAGATTTCTCGATCTTCACAACTTGAGTCTCCATCACGGAAGTAAACTCGCGATGCCTGTCTCGAGTTTCGTCATTCAGACGATTGTCATAGCTAGATTGTACAGCTCGTTGGAATTCATCTAACTGACACCAAAAAACATACATATTCACTTAAAGAAATCAATCAAACAACATTACACAGACAAATTAGAATCAAAGTTTGTTATAACTGATGCAAGAAGATAATGCGGAAACAGATTAATAAACTCCATAAACTAAACCAAACACAGAGATTTAACGTGGTTCATCAAATTAGCTACGTCCACGGAAAAAGCCAGAGACTCGGAGAGAAGGGAAAAGAATAGAAAGAAGATAATGCGGAAACAGATTAATAAACTCCATAAACTAAACCAAACACAGAGATTTAACGTGGTTCATCAAATTAGCTGCGTCCATCGAAAAAGCCAGAGACTCGGAGAGAAGGGGAAAGAATAGAAACCTGCCATTTGGCGGTTCCAAGAGCGGCGTGAAGGTCTCTGTGAAGCTGATCAGAGTCCCATACATTTGAAGAGCCTCGCTTGATCCATGTCCTGTAAGCTGACTCCATCCTTCACATCAATCCAAAGATAACACATTGTGTGTATTCAAAGATCTATTAAAAAAAATTAAAAAAAAAATCCCTAAACATGAAGCAACAGAGAAATGGACATTGCATCACGAACAATGAGAGAGTTAATGTGCGAGAATCGTCACTATATGATGAGAAAAAAAAAAAAAACGGAACCTGTCAGCAGATTCCTGAACTTCTTCCGCAGCAGCAAAGAAAGGATCCTTCTCCCACCGATCCAAACTAGTCGTCATTTCTCTGTCTAAGATGAACCTAAGGGAATAATAAAATAGTCTTCGAAGGAACCCAGAAATAAAGAAAGGAAGAGGGGAAATGAGACGATGAGTCGAAGAGAGGAACGTTCGTTCATCGAATAGCCAAATTGATTACCGCCTTTCGTTACAGGCACGTGGGAAAAATTATTAAAGTACGTTTGGTTTGTTAGTTCAAAGACAAACCCAGTACAAATAGTGACTCTCTGTAGTTCGGTTTTATAATTTTTAAAATACAACCATTTTCTTTTCTTTTTGTTCACTGATAAATGGGCTTTTTCTAAAGCCTACAAAACTTTTTGTTATAAATATTATTAGAGTTTGATTCTCGCGTTCACACGGATATTTATTTTAATTTATATATATATATATATTGTTTAAATGTTTATTAATTAATATTTTAAATATTTAACATATTTAAAAATGTTTATAAACACAACGATTAAATAATTTACATAGTGTAAAAAATATTGATCCGTACATCCATACTAAACTTTCAAAAAATATTGATCAATTGATATGTTTGAGTAATATTTATTTCAACACGAAATCATTTCTCAAAATGCAGTAACATTTCAAATATTTTGAATAGATATGATCATATTAAAATACATCAGAAAGAAATATTTCTATTAAAAATTAAATGTTATTTTACAAGTAAATCAAAAATATTTAAATCTTATAATTGATATATTTTATTGTTAAAAATAACAGAAAATATCTAAATATATGTTTTATGAAATTTCAAAAAATATATAGATATATTTTAAGCGAGATTTTGATATATTAAAAAGAAATATTTGGTTATAAATATTCAATATTTTATACAAGTAATTCAAAGATATTTAAATCTTAACATAAATAAATTTTATAGTTGAAAATAATTAATAGTGATCAAAATTGTTAAATATGTATTATAGGATATTCAAAATATATATTTTCAGGCCTTCCAAACTAAATTTGTGGAATTATATGATACTTGGAAAATATTGCATATTATTGTTAATATTTATCTTAAACTTGAATATTCTTAAATTTGTATCGTGGATAACTGAAAACTATAGTTTAATGTCTTCAGCAAAAGGTGAGCATTAATGTATTGTAGATAAATGTTTTGTTGAAAAGATGAAGATAAATATAATACAATATATATTTTTGTGGTGCAAATTAATTACATTCATCTCTTTGCTGAAATAATCCCAATATATAAAAGAAATTTAACTAGAACATTGGGGCTATCCACGTAAGCAGTTTAATTCTTGCCAATGAAAAAGAGCCACATCACCAATATTGACACAGTGTTTTTCTTCTCTGAAATGAAAAATTCAGTANCTAAAATCTAAACTATATTTACTTTTGTGTAGGTGTATAGACGAATGATCTTATAAAAATATTCAAAGCTCCTATCTATACCACTAAAACTTTTTGATAAATAATATAATATCGATTTCGGTTAAGGCCAACTCTTTAAAAAAAGTTCTAGACTACATATTTCAAATATATCTATATGTGATATAACATTTTACATATTATGATACTTTAAACAGTTTACGTACATTTGTTAAAGCATACATAAGTACTAAGATAAAAAAACACATATCGATTTTATTTATTGTACTACATACATATATACTGAAGAAAAAAATTTAGAATACATTATTCATAAACTCTTTTCATAAGAGGAATAAGAGGAATTCAAGAATCAAAAAGGTGGCTTATATAAAAAAGTTACTAAAATTTATGTAATGAATTATTCAATTTTAAATAGATTATCCGCGCGTAGCGCGGAAACAGACCTAGTTATGTATAATAATGTATAGTTGCCAAAATGTTAGGAGAAATTCAAGGTGAGAAAAATTATCCATACATTTTAGTTGCTTAAATTTTTATAGTTATAGTTATTGTAGGAAATTATTTACTATTTGAAAAGTATTATTTCAAGATAAATTTATTTAATTCTTAATGGCATTAAGTTGTAAATATTATGCAAATTTAAGGGTTAGTTTTAATTTGTACTTCTCTTTTAATAGATTAAATGGTGATGTTAGTATAACAAGTTTTGGATATACTTGTTCTCCAAAATTTACTTATTCACTAAGTTAAACTTTGTCCCCAAACTATTATAATTATATATAAATGACTTATTACTCATAGAATAAGATACACCAATTCTTTTTTTTTTCTCTTCTCTAGTTACAACAAAAAAAAATTGTTTTGCAGTGATTAAATTAGTCATAATCCACAGCAAAATCTATTTGATTTCTTTCCCTATTAAAAGTCATTAGATTAGTCATAGTCCACCACAAAATCTTTTGATTTCTTTCCCTCAAAAGACATAGATTCCCATTATTTATTTTAATATATTATACTTGATAATCGAATGATTTCACTGAGCACGACCAATCTGGGATCAAGTTGAAGGTTCTCCACTTGATCCTCATCGATCATTAGATCATCAAATTCATCATTTTCAATCAGCTTCTCTGATCTTAAACGTTTCCTTCGTCACCAATCAGAAACGCTTCCGTCTTCCTCTCTGATCATAATAATAATCTTTAGGTATCATTCTTCGTTTGGATATTACTGAAACTAGAGTAGGATCCATTATTAAAGTCTTGTTCATATTTTCCATGAATATAATGAGGCATAATCGTTTCTTTTGCTTAGCTTTTTTTTTTCGTTATGTTCCAGGAAAACATGGTGGAGATCAATTCTATCTGTGGAAAATGGAAACTAAATGACAAGTCTCAATGGGAGTTTGAAGTAGATAACAACAGAATGGGATCACTTTCTGAGATTGATGAAAACGTTACTTACGAAAATTTAGTTAAAATAATTATCGAAGATTTTGATATCCAAGATCAAGACATTGCACTCAGCTACGGACTTCCATTGAGTATGAAATCCAAGATACAAAATTCTCCACCGGTCGATATAAGAAACGATCGCCAACTAAGAGTTTTCATCAACAAGATCAAAAAAGGTTATGAACTTGTTACTTTGTGTGTAACCCTAAGTGACAAACCCGTGTCCAATTTCAGTCGTTTTGTATGCAAATTTTGGTAGCTTTTGGATATTAAATTTTTGTTCATTTGGTTTAAGGTGAATGAGAAAGTTAGCATGATTGCTTTTGAGAATGTTGGAACCAACATACAGTTGTTGCATGATATTTTGATTGTCGTTTTTTTTTTTTTGAACAAAACCTTCATTGAAATAGTTAAACTCAAACAGAGTTAGGGAGGTTCAATAAAGCCAACTTGGTGAAAGCATATGCTTTTGCGTTGTTAAGCCTCAGTACATGATGAAACGAAATAGATGAAAAGAAAGTAGATAAATGCTCGATATCAAACATCACTCCTTGTGCTTTCACTATCAAAACTCAATTTTGCGATTTTGGCCACAAAACTCGATTTTGCGATTTTGGCAGAAAAAATCGATTTTACGGTTTTGGCGGGACAATTCGATTTTTGGATTTTGGCGGGATAATTTGATTTTGCGGTTTTGGCGGGAAAACTTGATTTTGCGGTTTTGGTGGAAAAACTCGATTTTACGGTTTTGGCGGGAAAACTCGATTTTCAGATTTTGGTGGGATAATTTGATTTTGCGATTTTGAAGGAAAAACTTGATTTTGCAGTTTTGACAAAAAAAAACTCGATTTTCAGATTTTGGCGCGATAACTCGATTTTACGGTTTGGTTAAAAAACTCGATTTTGTGGTTTTGACGGAGAAACTTCATTTTGCTGTTTTTGTGAGAAAAATTGATTTTTTGCAAAAAAACTTAATTTTTAGGTTTTACCAAAAAAATATATCAGATTTTAGCTTTCTAATTTCATGCTTAGAATTTAACAAAAATTAAATGGGTTAACCCTAATACCAGCTTTAATCTTTGATTATAATAAAATTAAAATATGACTGGATTAGAATAAGATTGGACTTATATTAAATAAAAGAGGGTTATGCCCTAACCCATAAGTTAACATCCCTACATGGCAGAGCAGATATAGAAGAGGAGGGCGCCACAAAGATAACCACAGAGGTTCAGTATGCCGAAATTTTAAGAATGTTTTCCCTATTGAACAGTACAAGTATTATTAATTGTTACCATGTCTTGGCTAACACAGAAAGGCATTTAAAGTTTAGTTTATGTGGTTGGTAGACAGGGAGTAGCAAGTAGAAGGAAGAATCAAAAACAAATGGACGTTGGATATGCTTCGAAGTTTTTTATTATTATTATTATTGTGAAATTTAAAAACAGAGTTGGAGCTAATTGATATGATTTTCATTCAAATAAAAGTTATAGCTCAATTTTTTTTCTAACATATATCGATTGAAATAATGTGACAAAGAATGAGTTCTAACAATAACTGACTAAGAACAAGAACTGTAATGAATCAAAAAGTCGAAATTTGTATGTACAGTCAACAAATTCCCAAATAATAATTCAAAGCAAAATAGCAAATCAATGTTGGAGTTTCTCGGAGAAGTCAAAACGGGGCTTCTTCGCCGGCATGGGGCTCATGACTTCGTCGTCTCCGTTGACCAACGAGAACTCCGGTATCGGTGGGATATTAAGGTCAAACCCACGGTTGTTGCTGATGCTGACGTGGCTGGTGGACCCCGCTCCTTCGGAGTTAGACACGCTACTAGTGTTATTATTATTATTATTATTATTATTCCCTTCGTAGTGGCACCGCTTGTGTCCGCCTAGAGCTTGTCCCGAAGCAAAAGACTTGTGACAGATCGTGCAAACGTGCGACTTCCCGCTTCCCGTTGTCACGGCGGAAGTGGTCGTCGCCGAGGTTGACTGATCGTCTCCACCGCCGGATTGAGTGTTTGACAAGTTTTTCCGGTGGCTCGCCTTGTGTCCGCCGAGAGCTTGGTAAGAGGAGAACGACTTGTCGCAGACGCTGCACTTGTAGGACGACGACGACGACGACTTCTCAGCCACCGGAGGGAGAGGAAGAGGGTGACGGTTGTTGCCGTCGCGAGCGAGAAGCAAGAGGCAGAAAGCGAGATACTCATCTTCGGTGAGGTTCTGGTGGTGGAAATCGGATCTTGATCTTTTGGAACGTTTGCCTTTGGTCCAGTGTTCAACTCCATGGAATCTTGAAGAATCTTGAGGAGGAACTGGAGAAGCTAACCTCGGTGAACTGAGAGCCTCGAGCGCCATGAGTTGATGAAAAACTGAAGATCTTTAGTATGAGAATCTGAGGTTTCTTTGTAATGGATTTGAGTAAGAAAAGATTGCTGTTGAAGATGAAAGAAATGAGAAGAGTGAGTAAATATATAGTAGGTGGAGTGTGAGGGAGAGGAAGTTGCGTGTCAAGTGGTGAGAAAGTGTGGAAGAGTGAAGGTGGCGATTAGATAATTAATATGTGCGGACCAGAGTTGTGAGGGAAGTATCTACATGTTTTTTTTTTTTTTTGGGCACGTTTGGTTTGACTTAGTACACGTGTGGAAAGAGTGGTGAGAAGAGGTCGGCTGCTATGAAGACTTTTGCTTTTCTAGTGATGCCGCCTTGCAAATTGTAAATAGTCTAGAGTTTGTAGTCATGGTCATCCTATGCTACACGTTTTGGGTTTCCTTAACTATTAACTAGTTGACCAAAACAAATATAACAGTTGTAACCACTAACCAATATTGATCTAGAAAGCTTAGTCTTTTCTTGGAAAAATATCTTCATACAAGATTCATTTGAAGCGAAAGAAAAAGAGTTCTAATGAGTTTGAATGGAAAATGTTGACCAATATGTATCTCACTATATAAATTTAAGAGTCCAAAAGTATAATTTGGATTGGAATATATCCACTAATAATTACCTGAACAAGTAATTTTTTTTTGCTAACTTAAAGTTATATCCAAGCAGTGTAGATGCTTAAACTGGGTCTGAGTGGATGATAAGAATATAAATATAGAAAATATATAATAGCTTTGAACAGTATTCATATTGAAAAGGTGAAGGTAGGAACTTGGAAGAAAAGAGAGGCTGAGACGGTGCGTCAATAAAGATTAGAAGACTATTCCAAGTCAAAATCCAAATCAGAATAAAAGAATACTCAACTGGAACCAACCAACTTGTAATGTTTGGTCCAATTAGTTATTATGGAAACATTTGACTAAAACAAAAGAACCATCGTCAACTTTTTCTAATTTCTTCACGCGGTAATCTTCAAACCGTCCGGTTTACTTAAATTTGACGTAAACACTTAACCGGGATAACGGCGTTTGGGTAGTTTTGGTTTTCTCACTATAGAAGTGTGCGCCACAGATGATTCTTATACTTACATATTGATCATTCTTTTTTTTTAATTATACAGAGGTATTCTGACCCCACAGAACTGGTCCAAACTAGTCATGTGTTGTCATATGTCGGTCATCTATCCCTGACGATACCGAAATATTAATTTCTCAGTGACTAAGACTCGAACCCTGGTGGCTTCACCATATTGAGTTTTTTATCCTCAAATTAATCACCACCAGACCACTAAGTCTTGATTATATTGATCATTCTCTTTTTCTTCTCTTTTGAAAAGAACAATTTTTTTATATATCTTCCCAAACAAGCATAATAAGCAGTGACATACAACTTTCCAAACACATTTTGAAACAACACATCATGTTATTTGGTTTTTCAGTTCTCTTCTATTTCTATTGGTAAGTTCCTCACCAAATTTTTATGTAGAGCAGTATTGGAGGAGATGTCTAAACTTATCTGGATCTTCTTTTGGAAGAAAATGAAACTCTACTACATGTTATTAGCTAAACAAGAAATGATTTTTGGCCATTGTGTTAAAAATCCCCATTTTGAATGACTGTTTTGACGAAACTAATATTACATATTGTGATTTTGGATCATGAGGATTACAAATTTCGGTTTCAAACCTTTTAGTATTTTTTTTATAAAAATGAAACTTTTCTAAATATTAGGTTAGAGTTTGGAGAGGCTGTTGTGATCATCCTGCACACAGTTCCATTGATTCGCTTTGGTTTCTGCCTTTATCAAGATTCTGCACACAGTTCGAGCTTGAGTAAGAAGTTTCAATGGATTTTGAAGTGTATTTTTCTGGCCAAATGAGTACGATTAGTTCATCTTATGCTTTTCTCTCACCGCAACACCCCTAGTTACGTTTTCTAACGTTTTGGGAGCTATTCCAGTTTTTCAGTGACATTTTTAAGAAATCTTTCTATACAAAAAATTAGGCTGTAGCATTCTTTTGCACAAGATAAGAAAAGAATCATGATCGTCGTAGCAAACAAGAGACTTCATATAAGTTGCATTGAAGTTGAAGTAATTTTTTGCTAACTATGGTTATCTTGTTCTATAAATAATTTTCAGTTTTTGTGGATTAACTCTCTTTTTAACTATAAATAATTTTTCAGTTTTTCTTGTCACAAAATTCAAACTTAGAAAATTAACAAAAGAAAAATATAAACTACAACTAGAACTAAAGAAGTTTTCTTTTATAAAGTCAATTTTGAGAATAAAAATAACAAAATACAACCAACAGTATAACAAATATTTAATGAAAATATATAATATAATTTCAGGTTGGTGAAATTTTTAGTTAATTGATAATAATTAAAATATATAATCTAATGAAATAATATTACATTAGTTTCAAAAATAAATAGCAAAAGAAAATAAGAAAATCTATTTATAATATTTATTTTTTCAGTTACAACCTAATAAAATATACTTTTATGAAAAATATTAAAATATAACAAAAGATAAATAATGAGATGGTGTTTTTAAAAAATAGCAAAATGACGTGACTGTATGTGAAAAAAGAATGATTGTATTTTATTAGTATAAATTAAAAATGTATTATGATATTTTTAGCAATGAATTCATCATCACTTGCTTTAATTCATGTATAACTAAATCCTTTATACAAATATTATATATTTTTTGGACTAAATACAAATATTATAATTAACGGCTTCATTCTTGATGTCGAGATGTATACTGTTTTTCAAGTTCCAAAAATATAAAAATTATGTATAGTACTATTCGTCGTACTCATAGTTCGTTTAATGTACTTTTCAGTTTTCATGTTATATTATATTATCATACGTCGGATCCTTTTATAATATACGATCACAATTACTAACGTCTAAGTTATTTATTTCCAGTTTGGTGGAGTATGAATATGAAAATATTCTGACCTTGATGGTAGTTTGTATAACGTCGGAATTACGTTAAAACTATTACTTTAATTTACCAGTTTTTAAAATTAATTGAAAGTTAGGATTTAAAATATTATTTGTAGAATTATTATTTTTATATTATTTTAAAATTTTAAATAAATATTAATAATTTCAAATGATAAATTATTATACAACAATAAGACTATTCTCTAATTTAATATAACTATTATAAACTGTTAATTATATAGCACTGTAATCATATTAAAAGTAAGCTACATAGTTATAATAAGAAAACCAGCAGTATCATGCCACAACAATTTACTTTCATTTTTATATAACATTCATGCTATTTCAGTTTAAAATAGGATGTGACTGTACCTAAAAGAGTACATGCATGAAACCCGTGTGTATATGCACGGAATTCAAAAACTAGAGCATGAATCAGTTTAAGAAGGAAATAAACAGATAGACAGATCCTTAAGATGCATTGTACACTAACCCGTCCTCTAATTTTGAAACTTAGAGACCACAACATATATTAAAACTGCTGAAAAACATATCTTCTAACTGTGATTTCAATAGTTTTATAAAAAAAATATGAAGATTTTGTGGTGATGATATTATGACAAACGAACAAGTTTGGAAATCCCATCTTGTCGGAATCTCCAACTCTTCGTGGCGTCCTAATATTGTTAAATATGTTTATTTTATCTTTTATCCGATGTACACCGAACTTGACTTTTTATAACTTGAAGGACAATTTGCCTCCCAGCCCTACCAAAAAGATAAGAAGCTCAGATAATTTTCTGACAATTATTATTCAACTATAATACATATAAATTAACATATTCTTTTGGCATGCTCATAAAAAGGTTAACTAATGTATGCTATATATGTATATCATTGATAACCTTGCAGTTATAAAAATATATATTAAAAAGTGTTGAATTTTTGTCTTATTTGCATCTAAAGAAGTTAAGTTATAATAGTGGACGGTACGTTCCCTAACGTATAAAACTAAATACACAGCTCCTGTACTTTATGGCTTATTTTCACTTCCTCTTTTGTCTGGTTTTGTTTTCTAAAGGTTTAATCCAGCAAAAATTTGAAAACATACAAACATAAATGGTTGCGTGGGCAGTGAGCCAGATATCTAACGCAAATTAAATCATTGATGAATCATATATATTACTAATCATATCCCTTGGATTTTTTTTTCATATCCAAGGGATATTACTAATCATATCCCTTGGATTATATTCAAGAAATTATGCAACATATATATATATATATATAACAATAGGACTTCAAAAGTTTTTTTTTACTTCAAAAGTTTATGTCGAGTATATATATGAACGTAAACTGAACTTATATTAATTTGCTTATAAATTATGTTTCACCCATATGATGCTAATTAATTTTTCATGTATGCAACTGGTGATTGTATCTTAAAAACAAAGTTGAATATTGAAACATTCTTCCAACTATTACTATTTACAATACATTCTATGGGAAACACAATGCTAACATCCACTTTAATAAAAGAATTATAAAATGAAAACAAATACAAAAACAGAAAACTAACAAGTTACAAGCATAATGGTACGACACATGGACCAACGAAGAATTGACATATTAAGTAAGACTTTTGAATTTAAGAAGTGCCATGTTTAATTCCTTTCAGAAAACATTTGGTTTCCAAAGAAAAATGAATTTAATATGGTCCAGACCTCATCCGAAAGATGTACATGCTTTCATATCAAGAACATGCATGTTAGCCATTCACAATAAATGATACTCCCTCTGTTTTTAATTTAATTGTAAATTAGGTGTTTGCCTGCGATTTCGCGGATGATAATATTATTCTATATTTTCTTATATATTAGTTGAGAAAATATTTTTGTGTGTTTTAAATAATTTGAGAGACTTTTATCAAATCATTTTGTAGACCAATATTAAAAAATGTTTTTAAATAATTTCAAAATCTTTACAAAATAATTTATAAATCTTGTATGGGTTTTAAAAAATATAAAATTTATTATTATGCCTTATATACAAATCTAATTATTTTTATCTAAGAATATACAAATATTATTATTATTTCTATAAAACATATTAAAATATTTTAAATAGTTATAAATAATATATAAAAATAAAAATTGATAAAACATTATATATTCTTTCTATAATTATACAATTAGTTACCATAAATTATTATTTGTAATATTACCTTGTGTTTTTTGGTAACTTGTACTAATTGGTTTTAGAGTTTCCTTTTATTTTTAGATTTGATTAAAATAAATATTTAATAAAAGTTATCAACCAATCAAATTATAACAATTTCTTGAAACTTCACTTATGAGAGACACGTCAGCAGAAGACACTAAAGTGACTTCTCATTTAATATATAGGAAGATAATTCTAGCAAAAAAATATTTGTTTCATAATATAAATGATTTACATATTTTAATACACTTTTTCATTTATTAGATGTTATGTGACCAATAAAATAATGTTAAATTTTTTATAATTAATTGAATTAATTGATTAAATAATTTTTTTTTTTAAAGTAACTTTCTAAATATTTATACTTTTAGATAAAACTAGTTAGGATGAAAAACAGAGTACTGTATTTGATTGTAGTTAAGTGAGTGTAGTGAAACGTTCCTTCATCATTACATATAATATCCATATTAAGTTCTTCTAGTGTGGTTTATACATATTTCTAGACAAATGTCCGTGTAATTTGGATCATTCTTACTAATGCATTTTTCTTGATATAAATATATAGAAAAGAAAGAAACAACTTTTTTTTTTTTGCTAAAAAGAAACTCACAACTTATCGACGCCGGATATATCACGCTGCATCTTCTCCTAAAAACAAATTAGCTAAGAGAAACCTACCGGATAATTAGTAATTTAAGGTTTGATACGGCATGTATTAAAAAGTTTCTTTTCGTTTTCTTATTCTTTTAGTATTGTTGAAGTTACGATAATTATTCACTGAATCGTGCATTGGCGTGGCAATATCTTTATTCCTCACCGCGTATCTTGTATGTCCAAAGTAAGCTCCCCCTCGTTTATTATACTAGTCGCTAACCATCTTATAAATACACATATATAATTCAGTTGACATGAACCAATGATAAAAAACATGAATGGATGAATATATAAAATAAAATAAAATAAAATAAAATAAAATAAAATAAAATAAAAGAATATAGTAATGTTGAAGGAACACAGCTGGTCTCATCTCTCATTGTCGACCCCACAAGTTGACTGATCGTGTTCATCTTCATGCATGACTTTATTTCATTTATTTTAACTACGACTTGTTCACAAATGATTGTAACAGTTTTAGAATCTCTTGCTTTCTCATCATCATGGATCAAATCTTACTCAATTGTTATATTCTCTTCATCAACAAGTACATCTCCAACCTATATATATATATAGTTGGTCAAGATCAAGAACTACTGAAACAACAAACGAACAAAAAGAAGACAAGAGTTGAAGAAGGTTAGAGAGATGGACCTTTTTGTTGATTGTGAATTGGAGTCTCTCATGGGGATGTTTAACCTTGATCAATGTTCATCATCTAAGGAGGAGAAACCGCGAGATAATGAGATGCTCGGCTTCTCTAGCCTTTACAATGATCATCTTCATCATCATCATCAGAACAATGTATTGTCTTCTGATCATCATGCTCTCTTAATTCCTGATATGTTCCCATTTGGCGCAATGCCGGGAGGTAATCTTCCGACCATGTTTGATTCTTGGGATCAAAATCAACTCCAAGAAACGGCAGCGCTTAAAAGGAAACTAGTTAACGTAGAGAATCTACACAATACTGGCGTCACAAGACATGTAAGTTCACGTACGATCAAATGTTTTGAATGTTTTACTTTTATTCATGTTACTATGCAATAAACTAAATATATTTAACGTTAACGCGGTATAGGAGCTTGTCAAAGCTAAGAAAAAGCAGAGGGTAAGCCCGGAAAGTAATACAGTCGAGGAAAGCAACACTAACGGGAGAGATGGTCAGAGCCAAAGCAACAGTTCAGATGATGAAAAAGCTTCGGTCGCAAGTGTTAAGGGCAAAACAAGAGCCGCGAAAGGGACAGCTACTGATCCTCAAAGCCTTTATGCTCGGGTAAGAAAAATTCAGCGATTCTATCCCCCCCCCACCCCCACCAGTGCCGGCTAATTAGAGAGACAAGCGGTGGCGGCCGCTCCATGCCCGAACCCACATCCTTCCGTATTTTAATAGCTAAAAGTTCATTTTTATTATAAATACATATTTTTACATCAAATTTTTAAAAATAATTTAGATTGAAAAGAGTCCAATAAAAATATGTATACAGTTTTGTTTTCATCACAAAATATATACTACTGATTAAATTTTAAAAATAAAAGAAAATTATTTAGAACTTTAAGCAAACAGAAAATTTAAGAGGTTAAGAAAATTTTTTGCCGTAGAATCCATAAACAATGTGAGTCGACCATGCATGTATGCACTCCATTATACGTACGACGGTACGGTTAAAGGATTTTTAATAATGGTCAAAAGAAAATTTCAGAAACGAAGAGAGAAGATTAACGAAAGGCTCAAGACACTGCAAAGCCTTGTACCGAACGGGACAAAAGTGGATATAAGCACGATGCTTGAAGAAGCGGTCCATTACGTGAAGTTCTTGCAGCTTCAAATCAAGGTATGTAAGAAAATTAGGGTTTCTTTTGGAAGCTTGTTTAAGGGTTATAAGATATTTACATAACATCTTTGTTCAACATATAACATCTATATATGTTGTAACTAACCAAAACGCATATGTTATAAAATGTAGTTGTTAAGCTCGGATGAGCTATGGATGTACGCACCATTGGCTTACAATGGACTCGACATGGGATTCGATCACAACCTTTTGCCTCGGCTCATGTGAAGTACTTATACAAGTTATACAATAAAAAAAGTTATACAATCTAATAGTAAAGAAACCGATTTAGGACATACGAACCCCTTTAATTGGGCGATACCAGAGAGAGAAGTATACTTCTGGAATGTACCATGCACTCCCTTGTTGTCAGAGCAAGGGAGATACTTTTGATTGGATTTATGTAACTTTAAAATGCTTATAATTATATATATATATATATATATGTATTTTAAGAATTTTAGGTTGAGAATTCTTCATTAGGATTGTTCTTATGTTTTCAACTTCCTTTTGTCTTTTTCTTCATTATGATTCTAAGAACTTCTAGTACTTATTAAAATTTGTAAAAGTCAACTAGGACTAATAAAATAACAGTCTTTCCTCGCACAATTTTGAGAACAAAATATATAGTAAAAAACAAAAAAAACTATAAAAAAGATATAGTTAAATCATTCGACCGGCTTTAGTTGATTAATATTAGTTTTAAAAAAAATTGATGAACAAAACAATCCACAGTTTTGAAATGTGGAGAAACACTATCCTAGCTAGAGTTTATTCCAAAGTTGGTGTACAATTTAATATTTGATAAAAAGTAGTCATTTCTGTTCAGGAACACATTTAAACAGTTTATAAACATTTAAAAGATTTTGGTTTAGACAAACCAAATTGTATCGTAATCGCCTCCGACTTTGTGATAAAAGAGGGTCTGATCAACATTAAACAAAGAAGGAAGTGAACACACAGCACAACCGTGACTCTCACTCTTTCATCTCTCTCCATCGTTGCCATGACTTGCGCTGAGCAGCCTTTCTAGAAATCGCAGCCTCAGCCACCGTAACTATAATCCCCGTCCAGTTCTAAATCTCATTCTATTTTTTCTTCCATTCAAGTGAACCTACTGTAGATTGTGTGAATTGCTAGTTGTTGCAGTTTTCTTCACTTGCATCGATCTGTCTCTAGTCTAGATATATTATGGTCAGATTTTTTTAGTTGACTTTTGCAATTGTAATTAACCATGAATTAGCCAGATTTTGCTTCGGGGAGATTGATACTTTCTAGAGTTTACAAGATAAGTTTAAGAGAGTGTGAGCATGCATCATTATGCCAGAGGGAAAACGGTCGGGAGAACCAACTTACGAAAGAGACTAGGGCCATATGCTTTATTTTCTTTCATATTGATCATAAACGGTCAGATAAAAATGCTCCTTGGAGTGTCTTCTCGTCTTACCAAAACTTAGTCTAACCAAACGGGTAGCTGACAAAAAAAGAAAAAAATGGACAGTAGAAAAAAATGATTTGCACATGTTTCAGGCGGTAAAATTATCAGAATGGGTCATGTAGTACTGTATTTATAGCATCACATATTATTCGAAAACTCAAATCCCTGAAAAAATCGATCAAAAAATTGAATTAGTATTTAAAATGTATATTCAATTTTGTAATTATTTTGATACAAATATATATTCAACCTAGACACATTCCATGAACTTGTGGACATGGCTGGCCCTGGACCAAAACTAGTGAAACCCATATTTTAGGCGACAAATTATATTATATATTTGAAAGGCAGCAAATTTTCAAAAGTTTACTATAATTTTGTGATTTGAGCTGTTATATGTATTAGAGAGATGGATGGTTCGATTCTTCTTAGTTGCATTTCAAGATATACATTTTTGTATGGATGGGTTTAATGTTGTTCAGCTTTTGGCGCCAAAATGTGCTGGATCGGGCCTGCCCGTTTGTATATGCACTGACTTCAAAGTTAGAGGAGTCATAATCAGTTTAAGAAAGCAATGAACAGGTAGGCAAATCCGTAAGGTGCATTGGACTTTACCCGTTCACTCAGAGACAACTTAAACATATCTTCAAGCTGTGATTTCAATAAATTTATTTTAAAGTTATTAAGATTTTATGTGGGTATGATCTTATGACAAAAGAATGAGTTTGAATCTCATCTTGTCGGAATCTCCAACTCCATTTCGTGCCGTCCTAGTATTGTTAAATATGTTTGTTTATCATTTATCCGATGTACATACCTAACTTGACTTTTTATAACTCTAAGACAATTTGCCTCCCAGCCCTATTTAAAAGACAAAAAGTTCAGATAACCTTTTAAAATTATTTAAGAGTCAACTATAATACGTACAAAGTAGCTTATTCTTTTGGCATGCTCATAACAAGGTTAATTAATGTATTACTACATATATCATTGATAACAAGGGATATATAAACATATAATATGAAGTGTTGAATTCTCGTCTTATTTTGCATCTAAAAATGTTAAGTTCTTCTAGTGGACGGTACCTAATGTACAAATTAATACAAAATTCCTGTACTTTATGGCTCATTTTCACATCTTCTTTTGTTTAATTTAGTTTTCTATTATCAATCGTAGCAACTACAATTATACTTTGAGTTCTAGTTTTAATTTTTATTCCGAACTTAATTACTCATAAATGACACTTACAATAATATATGCAACATATATATATGCATTTACATTACTCCAGGACTTCAAAAGCCTATGTCAAGTATATATATGTACGTAAATAGGAATTTTCTTAGAAATTATGTTTTCACCCCGTATGTTGCTGGTTTTTAAAGTATGCAATTCATCTTAGCCAAAAAAAAGGCCTTCTCATTCTTCTAAAGTATTACTATTTACAATATAAATTATGGAAAGACAATACACTAATCAATTTTAATACTAGATTTAAAAAGGCAAGCAAAACTTACAAGTTACAAGCATAATGGAATGGTATCCGATTGTAAATAAATGAGTATAGTGAAAATATTTATTCATCAAAACATATCATTATCCATATTATTTTCTTTATAGAATATAGTTTATAAATACATCCAGGAAAATATCAGTATGACTTTGGATCATTCTTACGAATGATTGTTTCTTGATATATATATATGCCAGAACAAAACAAAAGAAGAAGATAACAGCTCAAAGCTTCAACAATATAAGTTATCGACGCCGGATATATCATGCTGCATCTTCTCTTGAAAAACAAATTAGTAACTTAAGGTTTAATACGGCATGGATTAAAATGTTTCCTTTATTTTCTTGTTCTTTTAGTGTGTTTTTTTGTTCTTTAGTGTTGTTCAAGTTGCGATAATGATTCCATTAATCGTGCATTGGCGTGGCTATATCTTTTATTATTCACCGCTTCTCTTATGTGGCCAATGTTAACTCTCTCTCATTATTATACTAAGCTCTAACGATCTTATACATATATTTGAATGGATGGTTATATCAAAATAATATATTAATGTATCGTGAAGGAACAAAGCTTGTCTAAACCCTCATTGTCGACCCCACAAGTTGACTGGTCGTGTTCCTCATCATGCATGGTTTCATTTTAAGTACGACTTGTTCACGACACAAATGATTGTAATTAGTTTAAGAATCTCTTGATTTCTCTTCATCATCACCAAATCTTCCTCAATTATACATCAAGTGCATCTCCAACCTATATATATAGTTGCAAAAGATCAAGAACGATTATAACAACAAACGAACAAGAAGTATAAGAAGGAGAAAGACAGGTGTTCAAGGTTAGAGAGATGGATGTTTTTGTTGATGGTGAATTGGAGTCTCTCCTGGGGATGTTCAACTTTGATCAGTGTTCATCATCTAAGGAGGAGAGACCACAAGATGAGATGATTGGCCTCTCTAGCCTTTACAATGGTCATCTTCATCACCATCATCAGAACAATGTCTTGTCTTCTGACCAACATGCTTTCTTGATTCCTGATATGTTCCCATTTGGCGTGATGCCGGGTGGGAATCTTCCAACCATGCTTGATTCTTGGGATCAAAATCACATCCAAGAAACGGCAACACTTAAGAGGAAACTACTTAACGTAGAGAATGTACACAATACTAACTCTAACTGTGACGTCACAGGACAAGTAAGTGCATGATCAATAATGTATATAAATGTTTACTTTTTCTTCATAACGCATTAAACTAATAACAATATCATTAACGCGATACAGGAGCTTGTCAAGGCCACGAAAAAGCAGAGAGTAAGCCAAGAAAGCAATACAGTCGAGGAAAGCAACACTAACTGGAGAGATGGTCAGAGCCAAAGCAACAGTTCAGACGATGAAAAGGCTTCGGTCACAAGTGTTAAGGGCAAAACAAGAGCCACGAAAGGAACAGCTACTGATCCTCAAAGCCTTTATGCTCGGGTAAGAAAACGTGTCAAAGTTTCTATTTCAAAACCACTTGAGAATAATGAAAACTATCCCATTATACGGTTTTAATAAAGTTATCAACTTTTTCAGAAACGAAGAGAGAAGATTAACGAAAGGCTCAAGACACTGCAAAGCCTTGTACCGAACGGGACAAAAGTGGATATAAGCACCATGCTTGAAGAAGCGGTCCATTACGTGAAGTTCTTGCAGCTTCAAATCAAGGTATGTTAAAAAAACTTAGTTTTTGTTTTTGTTTTTGTTAGAATCTTTACATAACATCTATATATGTTGTTACTAACCAAAATGCACATGTTATATAATGTAGTTGTTGAGCTCGGATGAACTATGGATGTATGCACCATTGGCTTACAATGGACTTGACATGGGATTCCATCACAACCTTTTGTCTCGGCTTATGTGAAGGACTTATATACAATCTAATTGTAAAGAAACCGATTTAGAACATATGATTCCCTTTAACTGGGCCCTGTCACAGAGAGGTCTACTTTCGGAACGTACCACTTTCTCTTGTTGTTCATTCTGAGAACTTTTGTTATTCTTTAAACTTCTTTTGTCTTTTTCTTCATTATGGTTCTAAGAACTTGGTACTTTTTATTAATGTAATTATGTTATTAAAATATGAAAAAGTCAACTGGGACTAATAAAATAACAGTCTTTTTCTCGCACAATTTTTAAACAAAATGTGTAAGTGAACTAATTGTTATATATATATATATATATATATATATATAGATATAGTTGAATCATTCGCCCGACTTTAGTTTCTTATGTAAAGATATACATTTGAATATAAAGATATATAATTAAAGTTTATTGGCTAAAGGATGCCAGAACAAAGTCTTTTGATACCAAAATCAAATTGATGAACAAAACTCTATCCCTACAATCCAAATATTCTAAAAATATCTTAAAAAGCTACTATCTCGAGTGGGTGTATTAGGATGATGTTTCACATCAGAAATTGTAAAAGATATTACAAATGCACTTGTTTGTGAAAAAATCAAATAAGATGCAAGCACCCGAGGAATCAAAGTTGGCAGGCAAAGAAAAAGAAGACATTCTGTCAGGAGCACATTAAAACGGTTTATACTGTTCTATTTTCGGTTCGGTTTGATGTTTTTCAAAAAGCGATCCCGGCTTAGTCAAACCAAGGAGCCTCTTTGCCACGAAGAGGGTCTTAAAAGGGTTTAGATCATTATTGGTCAAACGCAGTTTTAATAAAACGCAAACGCAGTTCAGGGAATCCCAATCGATTGAATCGAGATCGTATATCAGCGGCTAAGCCTTTGTTCCTCGCTCCCGCCTCCTCGTCTGACTCATTCCTTCCATCGCCGATTAACATGTCTCACCGGCGATCAAACCAGAAAGATGAGAACGCCAGATACACCCCCAAGGGGAAGCAAAAGTTCGTTCCCAAACCGTTCAATCCAACTCCTCCTACATCTAGTTCCACCGCTTTCCCCGTCTCTCTCTCCTCTTCGCTTCGGCAATCGGATTCCTCTTCCAGAGGCTCAGCTCCGGGTGGCAGTAGGGTGAGGATCGGAGATCAGGGACAGTTTGTATCCAGCAAAACTCCAGCTCAAGGCGGTGGCAGTTTCGTTAATTACTTACCTCAGGACGAAGCCGTAGCCGCCGGTCTCGGTCCCGAGGATGGAGGTTTGGATCCGGTGGAGTCTCAGGGAGTGGTGGATCTTCTCAATAGAGAGCTCGCGAGGCTGCTCAAGCTTAATCCTAGACAGTTTTGGAGAGAAGGTCAATTGACTAAAATGTTTACGCACGTCTCTTGTAATTGATTTGGATCTGATATTGATTGATTTTTACAGTGGCTAGTGATGCGTCGTTGCTAGATTTTCTGGATAGCTTCCTGCAGTTTAGAAGCAGGTGGTATGATTTTCCTTTTCATGGTGTGAAGGGGATTGTCGCCGGCGTGATTGTTGGAGAGGTTGAGTTATGCCGCCGTGTTTTCATGGTCTTGTATCGAATGTGAGTCATTGCATGTTTCGTTATCTTTAGATTCTTTTGAGTCTTGTGAGTTTGAGGGGGTTTGTATGTTGGTTGTGGCAGATCGTCCCATAGGGATCCTGGTGCTCGAGCTGCTGATAGCCTTAGTCAGAAAGATCATGAAGGTGACCTTTTTGCTCTTTTTCACTTTTATGTTATTCATTACGTTTGTGCTAAGCATACATATTTGGTTGTGTGTTGATTAGCACAGTCTATTAAAGATTGTTTCTTAGACCAGCTCCGGTATGTTAATAAGTCGTCTCATTGATCAAGACTTTCTAGTATGATTTGAGTTCCATTTCATCAAGAAAAATCTTCTTCTTTTATGCTTTTTGTTGTGTCTGATGTGTCTTGTGGGATTTACTTGAGATTTTTTTTTCTAGCTTACAACTGTTCATTAGTTTTGTTTGTAGTTCTCTTGCAGGAAAAGAAGTTACTGGACTTGCCAAAGTTATTGGATATATGCGCCATTTATGGACATGAGAATGCAGAGCTCACAAAATCTTTAGTAAGTCATTCCAGTAAAAGTTAACTGGATGTTACAGATGAGAAAATCTTCTACTATTCTTCTGCTAATCTAATTCTCCGTTTCTCAGATTGAGAATGCTGTGAAATCACAAGTTGGGATTCCTGATAATTTGAAGACAATGTTGTCTCATTTCCTGGGCATCCTGCACACAATGCATAGCCGTTGCACCTCATCGTTGGAGGTATGTTATTTGTTTACACATTTTTACTAAGTGCACTGTAAGATCACAACAACTGTTGTATTTAACATTTTTGTTCTGAAGATTCTTGTTTTGTTTTGTTTTTCTTTTAATTTGTTTCTACTGTTTCTTGGATTTTATTCTTTTAAATTTTATCCGCAGGCCTTGTTTTCGAGTGCAAATGGTGAAGACCAGGGAAGCAAACAACTCCATTCTGACCTTTTGGAGGTGAATATCCCTCTTTTATTTTTGCTATTTATTATCTGCTTTTTCATGGTGCGAGTTAGCATTTAATTATGTTGGTACGTCAGACTAGTAGCACTCAAGTTCCTGGTGGTGCGGTGTTTATTTGTCTTCTCTAGAACGATCAGTAGCAGAGTTTAGGAAATAATTGATACATTGTTTCTTTGCTTGGCAAAGGAAATTAAAACCTGAAACTATCGACATCGGCATTTAGGATACAGACACTAATTTCTTTCTTTGCTCCGGAAGAAATTTCGAAACTAAAATCAAGGATCTAAATTTTGAAGTCAACAAAGTTATTTCCCCCAGTTTTCAATATTTTTAATGGTTTACATTTAAACAAGCTTGATACATCCGGTCAGGATATTCGAGATGTTTCCCTTTTTTAGATTATTATCTTGGACATGAAAATCAAGATGTTTGGAATATTAAAGTAATGCTAATTTATGTTTTCAGCCTATCGTAAGTCACTCTCCTAAATGAACATGACTTGTTTGTGTAGATTGTTTCTCTTTCAAGATTTTTTATCTAATGCCTGATAAGTTTTCTTTGCTACATAGTATGGCATACATATAAACTTATTATTGTAGGTAGCTGACATTAACATATATTTCTCTTTTAATATATTTCGTCTTTAGTATGTTTTTGCCACACAAGTGTGCAAGTGTGCACACTTTAACGCTCTGAACTGATATCAGAATATAACATGCCAACGAGTTTCTTTACTTCAAATTCATCAGAAGAAACAAAAGATTTTGCATGTTAATAGTGTGTGGGCATGTGATGCATCTGTTGTAATGGTTTTTCTATCTGATTAGGTTATGGACTTCATAAATGATGGAGTTGTGTCTTTGGATGCTTTCATTTCTGCTTATTCACCAGCAGCTTTAATCTTGGCATGCCCTGTTGAGACGAGGTATATATTTTCTTCTATCTAAATCTTTCAGTTTCTCTTGTGTGATTATGTAGTCCGGAGAAACATTTATAAATGTACTCAAGAGTAGGATTCCCAAGTCTTGCATCTATGATACATGATTTGCTGACGTAGCTAGTGGATATTTATTGAATTGCACTATGAGTTTCTTATAGTTAATGAACAACAGTATTAATAGTGGAACCTTATTTTGCAATTAGTGATCTATATTTGGCTTATCTTGGATCTGTTCTGATCATAACCCAAATCCATTTGTGCAGTTATGGGAGCGATGAACTTCTCAGCAGCCTTGTTCGGTTGCATGATTCATTGCTTCCATCTCTTCATCGTGGCTTCCAGGTCTTGTTCAAGGATGGAGACCATGATTCTCTTTCAGACATATCAACGAGTTTAAACATGTTGTCAACAAGGATAGGAAGTTTATGTTGGAAAATTTTAGATATCTGTTATCTCAGCAATAATCTGTTCGATCAAGAATCTTCAATTCCATCTGTCACAAAGATGTTCCCGTCAAAAGTAGAGGACCCTATGGTAAGGGCAGATATACTGATCCAAACATTCAGGGAGATCAGTGGACTTTCCGAGCAGTCACTTGAAAGCAAGAACAGATTACTCCAAAAGATTGAGAAGAGTTACAGAATAATTGATAGGCTTAGAAGTTTACAGAATGCAGGTAAAATTATTTCTTCATGCGTGAGTGAAAAAACAGTATGGTCTAAAGCGGTTTTGTATTGGTTTCTACGCAGGATGGATATTAATGGAAGATGAGCAGCTTCAGTATTTGTCGATGATCATGTCGCATTCTGGAGGCACGGTCTCTGTAAAGGAGTCACCGCTTCTTCTAACTGATGGTAGAAACACCACAGAACTTATGGATGAAAATGCTGTAGTTATGCAGTCGAAGATCAGTCAAATAAAAGACATATTCCCTGAGTATGGGAATGGTTTCTTAGCTGCGTGTCTTGAAGCGTATAACCAGAATCCAGAAGAAGTTATACAGAGAATACTTGAAGGAACACTCCATGAAGATTTGCAGCGATTGGATACTTCATCGGAGACCATGCCACAACCTAAACCGGCTCCAACTCTTGGAAGCAAAGACAAAGGGAAAGGAAAGCTTATCGAATCTGACACTAGTAGCTCTGGTATCTACACGGACACACGTCCCTCCCTTCCAGCTTCATCAGCCTCGTCCACAGCGGTTGGAAGATTTGTCAGAAAGCCAAAGGATGATACTCCAAGCTACAAGATTCTCGATGCAAGAAAAGAAACGGACAGAGAGAGGAACGCAGCTTTACTTGCACAATACGAGTACGACGATGAATATGATGATTCTTTTGATGATTTGGGTTTCAGTGTTGGGGAATCAGCTACAGGAGAAAGCGAGTCATTTGGTGGTAACAGAGCTGGTCCAGCAGAAACTGAACCTTCTGCTGCTTCGAAGTGGGGAAGCAGAAAGAATCCTCAATTCTATGTTAAGGATGGTAAGAACTACAGTTACAAAGTGGCAGGTTCTGTTGCGGTGGCTAACGCAAACGAAGCTTCACTGGTGAATGAAGCTCAGGAAGATATGATATTTGGCTTGGGACGTGGAGGAAACATTCCTCTCGGAGCGGTTAGGAAGCTGACAGAGTATCAGACACAAAGAGATGAGAAGGGTCAGTCTAATGTTAACGCAAACACAAGCGATGGAAGAGAGAATGTGAGATTCGGGAGAGGAAGGGGTAGAGGAAGAGGAATGACAAGAGAGTCGCAGCCGCAAGATAAGAGTCATGAGAGTAATAACAACTCAGAGGCTACAACGGAGGCAGAGAACGGAGGAGGAAGGGGTCGAGGGAGAGGACGAAGAGGAGGAGGCGGAGGAAGGAATCATAATCATAAAGACAGAGCTATGAAGAAACACATTGCTAGTGTTTCTGGTTTCTAGAAAAAAGCAGAACGATGTTCTCTTTTTGGAGATGCGGGAAAAAAAATTGTGGATCACTAAAGAATGGGTCTTACAATAGAACCATATTTTTATTAGTAGGCCTGTTTTTACAAGTAGGCCCATTAAAAGCCCAATACTCATTTATCTGTTTTTTCTACAAACGTAAGTCGGCAGATATCTCAGTTGCCTTTAAATAGAGACCTCACTCTCTTAATCAATTTACGTCACAGTACGATCGTCGATATTTTCCTTTTTAAGGGTTTCTTCTCTTCAGTCTCTCGCTTCGATTTGGCTTGGAAACCACGTATAGTGGTGTCTTAGGGTTTGATCTGAAACATCGATTCCATTAGGTAAGAACTCGAAGATGGAAAGACAGTTAGTAGCTTCAAGAAAGGTACAACGAGGAGAGAATAGGGAGGAGAAATTGTCCGTTGACAAAAAAGAGTATTGCGCAAGAAAACACGTGTCGGATACTGAATCAGAAGAACAAGTTGACAAGAGTTGTTTGACAGAAGAAGAAGAAGAAGATGACTATTTGTCTGATCACAACAGTCACAAGAGGAGAAGGGAAGCTGTTACGACTCTGTACGATGATACGTCGTCGTATGATGATGAGTGGCTTTTTGGTACCGTTAATAAGCAAAAGAAGTCAGGTATCAAGGATGATGTTGAAGACATGAAGTTGGAGATACCATCAAGAGCTCTTGTCTCTTTTCCTAGGGCTCAGTTTTTGTCTCAAGTCGGAATTTTTTCATTACCCTATACAGTTATGTTCTAGGTCATGAACATTAAGTTGCATACACTTTGAATGATTGTAATAAACCAGAGTAATATTTTTTTTAATATATTTTTTGACGTCTAACAATCACATTGATCTATATAATACATGATCGACAAGGAATAAATAACTTCACCGGCCTCAATCTTCTCCCTCTGATTTGATCTCATCGTACAAGTCTTTTAAAATGCGTTTTATCAGTTTATGTATTCCACTTGCTTCTAAATCTCTAACAAAGAAAAAGTTTTATCCAAAAAGGAAAGTTTCCCTTAAACATAAACCTGAAGATTGTAAAGAATATTTGAAAAGATTTTGGGTTGGAGTTCTCCACTTTTAAGATACACAAGAAGATTTTTTTTTTTTTTTTTTTGGAACAAGATACACAAGAAGATAAATGCAATATTTTTGTTTAAATATTATTTTTTGAAATACTTGTACAGAATCTTCTAAAGTTGCTCTAAAAGAGATACTAGTGGTCAACACTTAGACTCCCTTTTTCTCATATCACTTCTCATATTCATGTATTAATTATGTAATATAATTTATACTGATTTTTTGAACAAAAAGAATATATAAAAAATTATACTGATTTGTGTTTCAAAAAAAAAGTGTTTGAAATAAAAATATTTGTACTGATTTATAACTGTCGATATATTTTAGTTTATAATTTGTAACAAAATTTAAATATTTATAATAACTCTATTAATTTGTAATTGTTGATATATACTAGTTTATAACAACATCCGCATGTTATTTCTGTTTAAGTGTTTTCCTTTTCCTTGTTTAAGTTGTTTTCCCTATTCCCCTAGTTTTGTTTAGTTATATAAGAAAACAAAACTTGTCAGGAGAGACACTTGCTTTTTGAGAATCAATATAAACCTGAAGAAAAAAACTCTGAAGCTCTGTAACTTCGTCCACTCCGTTAGTAGTTGATTTGGATTTGATTATAAGAAACCATGCCAAAGAGTAAGCTTCTCTTCTTGATTCTTGATTCTTTTTTTATTTGAGTTTAGTTATGTCTCACCTGAATCTCTTTGTTTTAGGTTCAGTTTATCAATTTAATACTTTCTCAATCTCTGGATTTGTGTTCCTTAGTGCTTTAGAAATTGTTGAGTTTGTTTACTAGTTTGGTTTCTTTGCGTGACTGACAAGTTATATGTCCCTTTGATACATGAAACTAAGATTCATTTAATATTGCAGAAGGTCAGCTTAAGAACGCCCCGATGGATTTGTTTGACAGTGATGATGATACGTGCAGTGTAAGCTCCTTCTTCACCACGCGGTCTGAGAGACCTCGCATGGATGAAGTTCATGTTCACAAAGATTTAATGTTGGATCAGTCCCTTGATGCTCTCTACGAGAAAAGGTAGGATTCCTTCTCTCCATCACTTTTTGTGGGTTGGATTTTGATGTGAAACTGATGATATTTGGCTTTTCTTTTTTTTTGATTGTGAAGGAGTTCAACGAGAGAGCAAGCTTTGGCTTCCATTGTTGAAGCATTCAAGAGCGACTTGCAACATAAGTTTGTTCAAAAGAAGTAACCATCTCATACTCTATTTCTTCTTTAAAAACCTTTCCGATGTATTAGTGACGACACCTGATTGTTATCTAATGTTTTTTTTTTCTCAACGTTGCAGTTTTGCCACTTTGTTGCATCAGTGTTTACACTGCATCAAGAAAGGCTCCAGTAAGGAGAGCTCACTAGCATCACATGTTATTGGTTAGTCCCTAACAAACAAGCAACCTATGCATTATCTTTCAACAGTTTTTTTTTATTGAGCTATACTAACAGTTAATGTGGCGTTTTCAGGGTTGCTAGCATTGACTGTTGGACTCGGAGACAAAGCACAAGAGATTCTAGAAGAATCCATCACTCCTCTTTCCCAAGCCCTCAAGTCTGGTCGTGAAGCCTTGAAAATAACTTCTGTATGGATGATCTCATAATCTATTAGCTATTTATTCTGTTAAAAAAATCTAAAAATAAGGCTCATCCTGGACTCACCCTTGTTGATTTCATTGCAGATTCTTGAGTGTTTAGCAGTGATAACCTTTGTTGGTGGGGCCAATGCAGAGCAAACCGAGAGATCTATGCAAATAATATGGCAGATGATTCACCCCAAACTTGTTTCTAATGTATGCATTTTTCTCTTTTCTCATATTATTGGCATTTTCATTCCTAATTTCTAAATAAGGCTCACATGTAAGTTGGCGTTTTGTGTAGGTTGTTGCAACCAAACCTTCACCTGCTGTGATAACTACTGTTGTCTCTTCATGGGCATTTCTGCTCACAACAGTTGATAGATGGACCCTAGGTCCCAAAATTCTGCAAGAGTAAGTGGAGCTTCTTCTATTTATTTAAACCGAGTTGTGACTTATTAATGGAATTTATAAGCTGATTAGACATTGGTATCATTACAGGACCGTGACTTATCTCTCCACACTGTTGGAAAAGGATGACCGGTCTGTACGTATAGCTGCTGGTGAAGCTCTTGCTCTTATGTTTGAGTTGGGAACTCTAGAGAAGTTTCCTGCCGAAGCCAAAGGGTCTGCTAATGGCTCGGTGAAAGAAGGAAGTGTGTCTCAGGAAACATTGATAAACATGGATAGATTGATATCTAAACTCACTAATCAAGTTAGAGACCTTGCTGTAGAGGCAGGTGGTAAAGGTTGTGCTAAGAAAGATCTCAACACACAACGAAGTTTGTTCAAAAATCTTGTTGAGTTTCTTGAGGTATATATTTTTATACCTTTTATATGCTTCTGATGAGTTTATTGTTGAATTTTTTTAATATAAGTTTTTTGTTTGAATTGTGATTAGGGTGGAGTTGCACCTGAAAGCTCTACAAAGGTTGGAGGGGCCTCTATAGAGACGTCAACGTGGTGCCAGATGATACAGGTTTCTCTCAATCCTTATAAAACTCGTTATGTTGTTTGCTTCTTGTGACTGTTTTTTTTAACATAGATGTTTTTTTTTTTTCAACAGTTGAATTTTTTGAAGCATTTCCTTGGGGGTGGCTTTATCAAGCATATGCAGGAGAATGAGTTACTTCACGATGTGTTTAGTTTCACTCCAAAGAAGATTGGTGGACATTCTAGTATGTCTAATGAAGAAAAGGTTTGTTTTGTGACACTTCATATTCATCTTTGTTCCTTTTGATTATTAACCATTAGTGGTGTTTAATGTTCTCATCCTTACATTATTTGTGGCAGAGGTTGTTTCAATCACCAAACTCAGCTGTCAGTAAAGCAAGGACGCAATTCATGAAGAAGCAGAGGATGATATCTCTAACAAGGAGGCATTATTCAATTAATTGATTCTAAATCATGTTTTTAAAAATACATTGTTGTTGGATCTCTTATTATTTGTAAATGACAAATATTTTGGTGTTATTCAGTTTGGAGCTTTATTTAAAATTTAAGCTATATTGCAAATATTTTAGAATCCACATTCATGAATTTTTAAAACTAATACCAAAATTTTATAAAACAGAGAACTGGCTTAATACTTCATTGTATAAGATGTGACTAAATTTTCTACCCAGTATCACGTACAGCTTAAAAGTACCCAACAGAAGAATATAAAGATAAGAGCAAGAAAGTTCCATATCATTAATATTTACGAAGCAAATGCTCCTCCAAATCAACTAACACCGTTTTGCCCACAAATGAAAACACAACAAAAAATAGAAAGGCCGTTTGGGATATCAAACTTCCATGGCCGGAGAAAAAAATTGGTACCTTCCACAGCTAATAAGGAATCACATATATAATGCAAGACTTTAGACTTAGTGTGCGCCAACTGGAATCATCTTCAGGGCAGCAGCAACAGGCATGCCAAGGAACCCTAGCACTATGCTCACGAACCATTGACCCCAGTTTAACGGTGTTGTATCTGCAAACGTACCAAGTAGCTCGATTATGATTACTTGGAACACCACCGTACACGTTAGAACCCCTACGAACACGTAGTTCTTTAGTATCCCCGTGAATACATCAATCTTTTCCATTTCCCTCGAGCTTATCTCATTGAACACCTGTGGGAAAAGATTATACTTGTGAGAACGTGGTTTGTTACGGTCAACGTTGGCTGTTTCTTTACGGGAAGCTTTACCTGGCAGAAGACAAAGGTGTTGAAGATAAGGGTGTTGAGTGTTAAGTCGGATTCGATACCAAACATTGTCTTTCCCTTCGTTTGGAGACACCATATGATGACAAGCTGGTATAGTGACTGACCAAGGATGTTCCTCCACATTACATTACTTATGAAGTTTCCTTTCCTTCCCACCGGTGTTCTCTTCATCAGATCGTCCTGTGGTGGTTCAGTGGCTAGCGCGAGAGCTCCAAGTGTGTCCATTATCATGTTAACCCATAGTAGCTGGACAGCTGTTAGAGGCGCGTTTCCTGAAACACATACAGATAGCAATCGAGAAGTTAGTTACCGATCCTTGAGGAGATGATTGGGCTCTTGAACAATGGGAAAGAGAAATGTGGGTTTGGAACTAACCAGTAAGGCAGGCTGATAAGAAGTTGACAATAAGAGCCACAACGTTTACTGTCAGCTGGAACTGAACAAACTTCTGAATGTTTATGTACACAGAACGACCCCATTTGGCCACTGTGACAATCGTCGAGAAGTTATCATCAAGGATAATCACATCTGCACTCTCTTTTGCCACCTAACAAAATGGAAAATATAATAAGAGAAGAACTATTTAAACAAGGTTCTTTCATGAGAATCTAGACTCGAGTTTTATGTGCACTGTAAACTGTATAGAGAATGAAACAGGGGCAAGGAAGATTGAGGACAAACCTCGGTACCAGAGATGCCCATTGCAAGTCCAATATCAGCTTCATGAAGGGCAGGAGCATCATTTGTTCCGTCACCTGTCACTGCAACGACTTCCTGAAACATTGTACGTAGGTGTCTCACCAAAGTATGCTTATCCATGGGCGACGATCGAGCCATCACCTACAAGAAGGGAAATTAAAGCTTGAAAATTCCGTGTAGAAGAGCACGTCTTAAGGATTTTGTTAGAACCCTGAAGATAATGTAAATGCAATTTGGAGTTCGTTTCCTGTTTGCAGATCAGCTGGTTCTGAACTACCAACACAGATTGTATAATTTAATAGGAGTAACTTGTGTTTGGCAGACAATCACCTGCAAATTTGGGATTAGCTTTAGCAATTCCTCTTCGCTTTTCTCCCGGAACTCAGGGCCTTCGATAGCTATGCCGTCATCAGTCAATATCCCGCACTCCCTGGCTATCGCCTTTGCAGTAGTAATGTTATCTCCAGTCACCATTCTGACAGTGATTCCAGCAGCTCTACAAATCGCAACAGACTCCTTAACACCAGGGCGAACAGGGTCTTTGATGCCCACAATACCTATGCAAGTGTATCCTCCACTTGGAATAGGATCTTCTAATGAGAATTCATCACCGACTTCCAGATAAGCAAGGCAAAGAGTTCGAAGTGCTTCACCAGCAAACTCTTCGATTATGTTCTTTAGGTGACTAGTAGATGCTTCATCAAGGGGAACAACTTCACCATCTTTGTTGATGTACTTATCACAGGCAGCTAAAACTATCTCAGAAGCACCCTTAGAATGCACCCGGAAATGCCCTTCGGACAGCTCAATGACAACTCCCATTCTTTTCTTTGTAGAGTTAAAGGGCTCAACTTTCACAACATTTGAGGCTTGTCTTTCTTCTTGAAAGTCTCCTCCGAGTGACAACCCGAATTCTAAAAGAGCAGTTTCTGTGGGTGATCCCAGTATCTCGGTTTTGTTTCCTTTGCCTACAACAATCTCACCACCAGTGTTGGTAAATATCGACTGCAGTAGAACTTTCACAGCAGATTCGGGGATACTAGAGGCGAAACTCCTAGCAGCATCGGAACCATTAACCTCTTTTGCTTGTCCACAGATGCAGGCTTTTACAACTGTCATGTGGTTTGTTGTCAGAGTTCCAGTCTTGTCACTACAAATAGTTGTTGCAGATCCCATTGTCTCACAAGCAGCTAGATTGCGCACTAGCGCTTTATCATTCATCATCTTTTTCATGGCAAAAGCAAGACTTAATGTGACAGCCAACGGCAGACCCTCTGGGACCGCGACCACCACAATTGTTACAGCAACAGCAAAATATTCCAGGACTGCCATCAACTCTTCACCAGTCCAAACCCAGTGAGAACCATCTTGGAGCTTCCGAGTAGCCAATCCTTGCACCAAAACAGCAAACGTAATGACAGCGAAAAATAGACCTATTTTGCCAATGATGGTTGCCACACCATTTAGCTTTACTTGCAAAGGTGTCTCATCATCGCCGCCTTCACTTAGTGTAGCCATCAGTTTTCCCCATTGAGTCCTCATTCCAACTGTAGTCACCAACATTTTGCAAGATCCATCCTGAACCTTGGTACCAGAAAGAAGAAAGGGGTGCTCCACATTTACACAAATCGGTTCACTTTCTCCAGTCAAGCTCGATTCATCTATCAGAACAGAAAAACCTGAGAGAAAAAGCCCATCAGCTGGAACTTGGTCTCCGATGCCAAGGTGAACAATATCGCCAGGCAGTAGATCATAAATCGAGATCTTTTGCCTCATTTTATCTCTAGTAACCTGAACCACAATCTTTTTCTTCTCTGCATCCAGATCCTTGAACTGCAAGGATTGCCTATAATCACTCGTGGCAGTGACAAACACAACAAGCAGAATACTCGCCACTATACCAAGTCCGTCATGAGCACCAATCGGCCACCCTTCCATGAGTATCCCAACTATAAGCGATACAAAAGCACATGCAGCTAGAATCATGAGGGTGGTATCCTGAAGGGCTTCCCAAACAAATAACCAAAAGCCACGAATGGGGCTTTCCGTGAATTGGTTGATTCCATAAATTTCTTTTCTTACACTCAGCAGATCTTCAGATGTACCAATGCCACTAGTAATCGACGTACAGAGTTTTTCCGTGATTCCCTCAGTTCCACCATGAATTTTCAACTTTTTCACATCGTGGCCCTCAACAATCGATCCCAACTCATCAGGACAAATCTCAAATCCAGCTTTCCTTACTTCTTCAGGTACTGTATACTCACTGGATAACTTTAAACCTGCAAGCACGCAACACATTCACGTTAAGGAAAATAAAGTAAAATACTGAACAACAATAACAAATTAACAACTAGTCAATTCTCACCATTAATGAACTGAAGTGCAGCTTGCGAAACTAAAACCGCCACTCGAAACTTTTCCTGCACATTCATAAGGTTAGACAAAATGAAAAACGGTATGAGAAGAAAGCACAAAGGAAGAGTATAAGCCTTTATCTCTCTAATTAGCACCTCCTTTGATACAATCTTACTAGCAAACACCACGAGTAGCCTCAGCTCCTAGTCTTAGTTTAGAAACAAAAGCTAATGTAATCCCAAGTTCTAAAGTATTGGCCATTTCAGTGAGGTCCAAGAATCTGCAAGTCGTAGTTTCAAATCTAACATAAGTAACTACGAATAATACTAAAACGAGCTCACTTAGATCTCATCCAAGAACGAACAGTGACTCACTGAGACTGAGTCAACCAACCAAAAACTCGGGAGTGCGTTCAACGCAAGAGATCATCACTCGATCTCCAACAGTAAGCAAGATAGTAAAACCAAACTCGAAACAATCACACACGCACCTGATTAGAACGACGAATCGCTTCCGCCTCGGAACGTTTCGTCAGATTAGCAGTGAATCTGAATCGCCTCTTAGGATTCTTCACGATCCAGCAGAGCTTCCTCCAACGCTGCAACGCTTCATCAGAAGAGTTCTTAGGCTTGACATCGCCGAAGTTTTCGTTCAAGTAGTTCTCCATTTTTGCTTCAAGAGCTAAATCTCCACTCACTCACCTTCAGCTTTACTTACTTCACAGGAGACAGATTAGAGAGAATCAAGGGGATCTCGTAGATCCAAGACGCAGAGAAGATATTATATAATATATAAACAAGCAAGTCATTGAGAAACTCTATTATATATATACTTGAAAAGATTATTGAAAAAAAGGAAGAAGCAGTGAAGATTCTTCATTCAATTGGAGCTTTTTTTAACTTTTAGTTATTTATCTTATCAGTGAGGAGAATGAGAAACCGATGTTTAACGCGTCGTCTCGCATATAGTGTGAATGCGTGAGCTTCCTCGAAGTTTCCTTGCATGGAGATGGCTCTTTTTTGAACTTTAATGGAAACTTTTGTTTACTCGGAGATGACTTGGAAGTTGGAAGTCTCGGAAGGGTCAAGAAAGTCAACTTTTCTATCTACTGACTTGACTTTTTTTTTCAATTTTACACCATAGATATACAAATCATTCGAACACGTTCAGTTTGGTAGATTAAAAACTTTGAAATTAGCATAATGGGCTTGTATAGGCCCAACTGTTTTAAGTCTTCGGCCTTATTAGCCCAACTAGTTTATTAAGAAACTTGAATCAATACATTTATCGCCGATTATTTTTAAATTAGAAAACTATAGCATAAAATTAATTCGCAATCTAAACTTGATGCATGTATCTTCCGTTTCATAATTGTAATGACTAACGAGGATCGAACAGCATTGTTGTTATGTGATAAGCCAAGTTTTGACATGTCATTAGTAATTAGTCAAAAGATAAATGTAATGTTGGTTCGTGTTTGAGGAAAAGAAAAATCAAAATAAAGTTGACATCTCAACAAAGAAGGTAGACACATGATTGAAACATACATTTGTCAACTAACACCATTCGGATTCCCAGAGACAATCATTTGGCACCTTATTTTAATTAATTACTTGTTTAATGTGTATTAAATATGTTTTACACCTAAGCCTAATCATCAATTGGCTTGTTATACGGCCAATACCTATTGACATCGTGTCGACTTTTATAACCGACCCGGTTCTGCATATATAGCCGGCAAGCTACGTAATATATAGGAGTATATTTTGATATCAATTTGAGAAACATTAAAAAGCATCTTTAACCCATCAAACATTTTGTCTTATTGTCTTCAACTCTTGTTCTGATAACTAAGTCTAGGGTAAGCAAGACCATAACCAACAAACTAGAAACATGATTAACCCGAGATTCTTAAGGTAAAGTGAATTCTTAGCGTAATTTAAAAATTTATTCTAAGAACTTAAAGTTAATTATGGTCTAAGAAGCTAAACTGAACTTTTGTGTATGTAGATTGTATATCCTCGATTTACATGTAGTTCACGAGGTTCAGTTTTGTCTAAATCTCACAGTTATATACTTATATCACTTTTTTGAAACATTGCCATTCGAGTTTACCGTCGTTATTTGCTACTTAATATTATCTTCACTTGTATATTTACTGAAAAATTAGTACATCACACAAACCTTCACATACATCTCGAGTTATGACAAAATAGGTTTCTCTACAAGTCAAATTTTCACACATGTAATATAAATAATTAAATCATATTTTCATAATATTTTCTATATGAATTATAAAATTATTAGTAAAAAATATTATCATATGTAATATTAATTTTAGATCTATAATTGTATAATATTTTCAAAGTATACACAAATTCTAAGAAAACTATAATTAAATAATGACAATAACAATAATGCAAATGTAACAAGAATAGTAAAATACAGTGATATAATGTCTAAAAAAATATGTTGAAGATTACCATATCAAATTAAATGTTTTTATACCCCTAATATGAAAATCAGCACTTTTATATTTTATTTACTACTAAATAGGTATATTTCATATATGTAAAGAATTTGCTAGTCAAATTATAAATCATTATAGCTAATCACTAAAACTGAGAGAAAATGTTAATATTTCTAGAAATTTTCCAAATCTGGCATTTCACACTAATAAACTCAAAGTATATTTGTATTACAATATTTTAATTATATTCGGTTTTAAAGCCCAGTTTAAATATTGTTTAAGTCCTAAATGGCACATATTGACAAAAACAATAACCATAATTTGAATTACGTAATCAGTTATAAATGCCGCCATCAGTAGACCAATAATAAACGAGAAAAATCCATAATTATACGTATTAGTAAATCCTGACCTTATTAGTTGAAGGCAGTTCTTTTATAATTTACGTGGAACATAAATAAATAGCTGGAGAGAAATTTAAGCCACCTGATAAAAGTTCTATGAAAATGATACTCCATTCTTGCAATGTTTATAGAAAAATCCCAAACTTTAAAAATGTGCAACAATCCCAGTTGTTTGATATGAAAACAAAACCATTAAAAAATTGCTCCGAATTGGGAGATAAGAGTACCTAATGACTTCATTAGGCACCAACTGCATATGATTAGTGATCTTGCTATATATTATATTATCATAAGACTTTTTGTAATAATATAGCAAAATAGGCAAGTTAAATAATGCATAAGCATGAAATTTATTAATTAGCTAATAAGCTAAAGATGATAGTAACAAAAATTTAATATTAAATTATTATAGTTGATCATAGAAGAAATAATTAAAATAAATATGATAATTTGATAATTAAAATAACTGGGGGGTTCTTTTCGGACATTTTGTACGATTTAGGAAAATTACCAAGTTTGGGGGGTTTAACAGTAAATGTCGTTAAGAAAAGAGAAAAAAGGAGAGTTATCAGAATGAGCTCTTTCGTCTGCATCCAAGTCTACTCTGCCTTTAATCAGAGCTTCCTTCGGTCACCGTTCCCTGAAAATTAATTACGATCACATTAACACACAAAAGGTCCCGAAAAGACAACTCTGAAGATTCAGAGAGAGAGAGAGAAAGAAGACAGCTTTGTTGCGGTGCAAAGCAGCAAATCTGACAGTTTGCAGAAGCAAGAGAGAGAGAGAGAGAGAGAGAGAGAGAGAGAGAGAGAGAGAGAGAGAGAGAGAGAGAGAGAGCAAGGAATCGAAGATTTGGTTCTTCTTCTTCCACAGGAAGCAAACTAAATGCTAATAGAAAGTTAGCATTCTCTTCAGAGGAGGAATTGAATCGATCTTACTTGGGTCTCTGCTCTTTTGATCTGTACGGAAACACTAGCTTCATCCTTGTTGTTCTCTAGTTTCGGACTTGGGTTTGATCCTTAAAGCCGAGATCTTCCCTTTACTCGAAGAGGGTCCTTCTTAATCTCTGGTAAGTTTCAAGCTTTCTGCAAATGGTAGACTTTTTGGCGAGCTTCAGTTTGCAGTTATAGAACAATCTTACTCTGTTTACTTGGTTGTTTAGTTCACAATTGTAAAATAAAAAGAAAGTTTGAATCTTTAGGTCATGCTGCTGAGCTCTGTGTTTAAGATTTGACTTTTCTGCTCTTGTTTACAGCAAGCAAATGACTATTGATTCTTTTCAGGTGGGTTCAGTTTAAGACCGTTGAGAGAGATATATGTGATCACAAAAGACAGCTGGCTGCACCTATAGGCCATAAGTGAACTGAGGTCTACTGGTTCAGCGTTTTTCTGAGTAGTTAGGGCAGTAGAGATGCCTCCTTCCCCGGCATTGAGATGCTCTCCTGGCAAGGAACTTCCACTTCCAGGGAAGAAACATAGACGAGGACACAGCATTGAATATGGGATGCTGTTCAGAGATAAAGACGAAGAAGATCTTGCCTTGTTTAGTGAGTTGCAAGAGAAAGAAAGAGACGATTTCTTGCTTCACTCATCTGATGATCTTGAAGATGCATTTTGTAAGTTTATTTATCAAATAAACTTATCAAGATCCTTAGTTGTTTCCTTCTAATTTTGGACGTGTATCTTCTTCAGCTACAAAACTGAAGCATTTTTCGGAGTTTACCATTCCTATTCAAGGAGAGAGTAGCAGATTACTGAGTGCAGAAGAAGATAAGAACGACTATGATTGGTAGCTTTCATATCTAACCCACTTGCATCTTTTCTTATTTTTCCTATGGTTTCACGACCTCTTTCTCTTACAAAGCTTACTGCATAATCAATTGAAAGGTTGTTGACGCCTCCAGACACACCACTTTTTCCTTCATTGGATGATAAGCCGCAAGCAGCTAGCGTTGGAACAAGAGGGAGACCACAGAGTCAGACCTCTTTATCTAGATCTTCAACGGTATTCATCTATATACAATATTGAATGTTAACCCTGATGGTTTTGAGTCAAGTCTTGAATATGCTCATATATGCATGTGTAGATGGAGAAGAGACGTCGTAGTAGTAAGGGCAGTCCAAGCCCAAATCGCTTAAGCACATCACCTCGAGCTGACAATATGCAGCAGATAAGGGGAAGGCCATCTTCTGGACGCCATCCTAGTCCAGCGTCTGGTCAACGATCAGTTACCCCAGTTAGAAGGATTTCTCCTTCTCCAGGGAAACAACCCTCAGGACCTGTATCAAGATCTTTAACCCCAACTTCACGAAGGATGAGCACTGGGTCAACCACCACGGCACCGCCAGCTGGAAGGGGCACTTCTCCTGTTAGGTCTAGTCGAGGCAACTCTGCTTCACCCAAAATAAAAGTTTGGCAGTCAAACATTCCTGGTTTCTCCTTGGATGCGCCACCAAACCTCCGAACTTCTTTGGGTGATCGACCAGCATCCTATGTAAGAGGTTCCTCACCAGCATCCAGGAATGGCAGGGATGCAGCCTCAACACGCAGCAGACAATCTGTTTCTCCTAGTGCTTCCAGAAGTGTCAGTTCATCTCACAGTCATGAGCGTGACCATTTTAGTTCTCATAGCAAAGGAGCATCATCTGGAGATGAGGATCTTCATCCTATACAGTCTATTCCCATAGGTAGCTCCGAACGTGCAGTTTCAAAGAGAGGTAGCCTTTCTCCAAATAGTAGAACTTCGAGATCTTCAAAATTACAGTCACCTGGTTCAGCACCGAGAAGGCCGTTTGAGTCTGCTCTTCGTCAAATGGATCATCCTAAAAGCCATCATAGCATGTTTAGACCTCTTGCTTCTAGCCTTCCTAGCACTGGCATCTATTCTGGGAAAAGTAGTTCGTCTTATCATCACCTAATGTTACGACATTCATCTGCCACAGTGGGGAGCAATTCAAGTTCTAGCCAAGTTATAGGTTTCATGCCAGATACTAAAGGGAGCGATCCAGTCCCTGTTTCCCAATCTGAACTTGAAAAATTGGCGTATCCTGATAAACATGGAGAAAAAATCACTGCCTTTGGCATGGTAGATGTATTGAATGAAGGTAGTAGACATGAGAGTCATGAGAGTTCTTTCAGTGATCAGCTTGGTGATATGGATCAAGGTTATGCTGTTGAATGCGAGTCTAGTGTGAATGAGGAGTTCAACCATGTTTCTGATGTTGAAAACAGTTTGACTCGTGGTAGTCACCATATAGGCAATGACTTGTTAGAAGGGGCTGATCTTGAAACTATGGAGGTTTGTGGTAGATGTGGCTCCCACTATCGTGCCACTGAAACAACTAGAAACGAGATAAATATTTGTCCAGATTGCAGGGAAGAACACAACAATTCCGTGGAAACAGATTCCCCTGGAACAGCAAGAGCTCTTGATGAAAATTCACAGTGTCAGGAGAATTTTGATGATAAGGAGTCTTTTGCTGAGAAAATAGATGTGCTAGAATCGCTGCCTGTTTCTCTGGTTGAGGCAAAAATCGTGGAGACACGAGATAACATTGAGGAGTGTGCTGATTCCCACGAGCAAGAACAAAACCATTTGCACGAGAGAATGGCTTTAGGAGAGCAAGATGATGAAATAGAGTCTTCCACTGGCTGTGGTACAAAAGATATTCAAAGTCAGCTTTCTGAGAAGCATCATGATGTGAAGATTGGTTCTTCAGAAGGTGGGAGGGGAGTTCCTTTGCTTATAAAGAGATCGGTGAGTATGAAGTCACCAATCACTCAAGCTAGTAACTCCAGTGGTTTTACCAGATCATACGATGGATTTTCTTATTTGAGGGATAAGAGTATGAGTCTTAGAAGCTCCACAGAAACTACTTCTGCATCTTCATCGTGGGATTATGGTTCCTCTATAAGAAAAGGAAGTCATGTACGACATCAAAGCGGGAGTACACTTGACATTGAGACTCATAGGTATGATACCACCTCCAAGTTCCTGAGCAGCATGTCATCTACATCTGGCGTGTCAAGCCAGGCCTGCCAGGCTCTGAATGTTATACCAGCAGATAGTTTTGAAATGTGTCCTGCCCAAATGACATGTACCAACGAGGAATCTCATCCCGAACTCCAAGATTCAAATTGTGATGAAACTAATGTGATGCAAAGCGATGGATCAGTTGGTCTTTCCACCAATGTAGTTGGTGTCCTAACGGAGCTTGATCCAGTGATAATTGAGAATGTATTTTGTGAAAATGGAGATGATGTAGACAATACTGCTTTGAGCGAAGTGGAGATAAGCGAATCACCGGCACATGTAAGGAGCACATCAGAAGTAGGAGCATCAACTCCTGCCACTGATGACTGCTCTCTCTATGATCACTCTAAGCTACAAGAAAAGGATGTGAATGAAACTCCTCACCACGGTTCGTTCACCACGACAGCCTCAGAAATAGAGCCTGAGGGTTGTGAACCCGAAACACCTGGTTTAGGAGTTCATGATGAAAGTTCAGGGCCAGAGGGCAACGTAGATGCAGCGGATGACTGCTCAGAGAAGATTAAGTCACATGCTTCTGTGGATCACCACAACTCATTGGCTCCTCCTGTAAACGAAATTTCAGGTATTGGCATCTCACTGTGCTACTACTGTTTTGTAACATGTATTTTTCTTGAAACCTTGTGGAGTTTAGACATCGTTTCTTGCTCTCTGCAGATGAGTCAACCGTACTAGTGGAGTGTACAGGTAGAAAAGAGCCGAAGAGCCTCACGCTTGAAGAAGCCACTGATGCAATACTATTCTGCAGCTCCATTGTTCACGACCTAGTTTACCAAGCCGCATCAATAGCAATGGACAAAGCAAGGGATGTGGCGGCAACTGAAGAAGAAATATTGCGTCCAACAATGACAGTACTTGGAAAGTCGAATGCGAACAGGAGTAGTAGCTACACAGGCGGTAGTGGAACAAAGACGAAGAAACAGTCCGCCAAAGCGACCCGGAAGCAGCAAACAGAGACAGAGGAGAAGATAGAGGTACATATAGAGAATGATGAGAATGCAGGGGAAGCAGCGATGATAAGTAGTAACGTTGGACTTCCTTCTAGTAATAAAGCAGATAATTTGAAACCTCCTCCTAAGCTGGAGAATAAATGCAATTGCTCTATTATGTGATTTTTCTTTTTGTATTAGTAAATTGGTTTTGTGCTGTTTGTTCATAAAGTGTGTTGTTGGTTATGTTTCGTTGTTGTTGTTGTTTGAGTATATTAACGTTTATAGAGTAACTACGTTTGTTGCAAAGGTAATTTTGTGAGAGGAAAGCACACGATTTCGGTTGCCGGTTAGGGGAATGAATTGTAAAGTTTTTTATTTTATTTTGATTTGATTATTATTACTAATAAATAAACCCTTACTTTTTTATTCAATTTAGTTTTTTTTTTGTCTTCTATTCAGTTTGGTTTATATCATTTTATTCTATTTGGATGTCAAATTATCAGTCTATCGTTGAACTGTCGTCATCATAAAAAGCAGTCCGATCAATTGTGAAAGTATAATTTCTTTCAAGACAAAAAAGGAAACTCTATTCTTTCTTAAAAAAAAATTGAGCTAAGTTAAAGATTTTTTTTAATTCTGTTTACAGCAACTATTTATTTCTGTCCTTTACGAGCAAGAAACCGTTCTCTAGCTGCTTCAATTCTACTCTCGACATTTTCAGAAACTGTAGGTCTTTCTGCATTGTTGCCGTTCATAGACAACTCCGTGCTCTTCTTCTCTTCAGGTTCCTTGAAAGAGTTATCAGGTCCACCACTACATATAACAGCAGAGAGACCAGTCAATTAAACCAGTAGGGAAAAGAAAGCTAGAACAAGACATGAATGAATAAGTAGGAATGTTTGCTTGTTACCTCAGTTTTCTAACATTTAATTTCTCAATCTTTCTTTTGATGGGATCCACCCATGACATTTCAATTGAACAAACATTGCGCATGAACGGTCGTGTGGTGGATATCAGTTCGTGGTAAACTACATAATTTGGTAACATACCATCCTTGTCGGTACTCAACACAGATGCTGGATGCACCTGGAATCAACCAGAAAAAAAAAACGAAACATCTGAATGAGCGCAAGATAACTTATACATCCCACATATAATTTACAATCTTCTTTCTTATAGATCTCAGTTGATGATGGTTTGTACAAAATCTAACATTGTCACTTAACAGAAGTACAAAACAGACAAAGGAGACTTGGTTTAAGAAGTTAATACCTGGACTAGCTGGGGCTTGAAGGTAAGAGTTCGGAATCCATTATGACGAAGCATTCTCTCAGCAACTTGGTTTGCATTACCCACACATAGAGCTTTCCTCAACTTCCTGTACTCGTCTCGGCTTGAACTCTTCCTCCCACGTGCCCCAACTTCCAATCGATCTAGTTTGTCAACAAGACCAATTAGTTTTAGTGACAGTTGGTTATATATGTCACAAAAAGAAAGAAAAGTTGACTTAAACTCGGCGGGTTCCGCAGGAGGAATGACCATGGAGTGGTGAAGACCAAAAGGAAAAAAACTTGGTTTACCCTTGTGAGAGAGTAAGAGAGGAATTCTTCCATTGAAACTTTACGTCATGAAACAGTACTAACCTTTGGATATTTTCTGCATAATCTGACATAGTTGTCGTCTAACATCTCTGACAAACACCATCCCTCGCACCTGCAAATTATTTTCACAAACAATTTATCTTTCTTCTTAATGACATAAGAGAACCTTTGAAGTAACTTTCACAAAAGAGGTTCATCTAAAACAAAGGCTGTAAATACCAACAACTGTCGTAATTGAAAAGGATAAAACTGTATGATCAGAAAATACAAACATTATATCCTAATGGAGAACATAATATATAAAAGATAATGGAGTACTCTACCTGCAAGCCATTTTCTTTGCACCATCGAATATCATAATTATTACTGTCCCAACATTCAAAAATCTGTAGTAGTTGAATGTGGTCACCAAATCCGGATCCGTCAGGAAGATTAGATTCATCATCATGCTTCCTCTTCCTTTCTTTGGGTTTACTGTCATTCAAGCACAAACAATAACGAGACGAGTTGATGCATCTGTTGTGATTTGAAACATTTCATAATCTGACTCAGGTAATTATATATTCCAAAAAAACTAACCCCCTAACAGGAAGTAGAGTAGTCTCTGCTGACAACATAGCAACGACTGTTAGAGCTTGAGATAAGCAACCACTTTCATTTGCTTCTATCAATGTCCTTGACAATGATGGCTCTAGTGGAAGCTCTGTTGAACCACAAATATGCTCAGTTTGAGATTTTTTTTTTAAAAAAAAAACAAAGAAAACTGATAAACAATGTAAAAAAGCTCTAAACATACCAGACATCGTCCTTCCAATACTTGTTATTGCTCCATTCTCATCAATTGCATCAATGAGATACAACTGCTTCAATGCATCTTCTAATGACTCCGCTGCATATTATAGGTAAGGAAAATTCATAAGATATCTCGAATTTGAAGAACATAAAATTGAACTTTTGAATCTAACTCCGATAGAAATTGGTACTTACATGATGGGGCGTCAAGAAAATCGAACTTGAGAATGTCAATATCTGGAAGATCCAACGATTTCAGGTAAAGAACACTTCCAGCAAGGGAAGTTCGTTGTATTTCAGGAATCGTTGCATCAAGCAGATCATCCCTATAGACTGCCAAGGGATATAATCGGTAACATTTCCCAGGTCTCGTCCTACCAGCACGTCCAGCACGTTGGTTAGCTTGCACTCTGCGGAACACCACAGTGAAATAGATTAAAAAAAAAAAATTCAAAGTGCAAAAAGCATATAGGATCTTGATGAAAACCAGGGAAAGAGACCACTGTTCTTCCTGAGTAAGCATAAGTTATAACTCACGGGGTCCTGTTTAACCACTATTAGTAGATATTGTTTTAAATATCATGCCACATGCACATCGACTACGAGTTCATTCTATGCACCAATAGATTAATACAAGTGTCAATAATAATTTAATGAAATAAACCACGATTTCTGAAACAAAACTCATTTGCTTACTTGCTAATTTGAGTAACATCAAGAGAATACATTCCACTTGATGGGTTATATTGTCTTTGCTTCACATACCCCGAATCAATAACATACCTGTCATTGAATAAAATAGGGTAATCTGAAAATGCCATCGATCTCCAAATTCAAAACGTAATCTGAAAATTTGCTTAAAATGTACACAAAAACTCATGACGCATCCTAGTACAACATTTGGCAACAGTAACAGAAGAATCAGACCAAACAAGCAGATTCAATAACGCAGTGTAAAAAATATTCTCATACTAACTACGTTTTTCGACTAAAGTGGTCATGAGCAACATGTACTGAAATCTAAAGTGAACTAAAAGAAGCGAGGAGTACAGAGACAAAATTTAGCCAGCAAAAAACATCTGATTGGTTCGATTACTGCCTGATGAGTGATGACACAGTCTTTAATTAGACTATATAAGTCAACGGCAAATATATTGATGTTTCCTGTACTAGACATAACAACTTCGTGATGAAAGTATCGTTATGTTATGCCATAAGTGGAAAACGGTAGGTATCAGACGTGAAAACCAAAAACATAATTCAAAAATTCAGGTTTCAGGTTTCTTACACAACCCCGTCCACGGTGAGGGAAGTTTCAGCTATATTTGTAGCAACAATAAACCTCCGGCAGTTTGGAGGAGGTGGACTAAATACACGAACCTACAAAAATGGTGAAAGTCAATACAAATTACAAAACCTTTTAGACCATCTATAGATCTTGATTGCAGAAACAAAATTCAGAAACCGTTACCTGCATCTCAGGTGGCAGAGATCCATGAAGAGGATAAATAATAGCATCCATACAGGATCCCTCAGCTAAGCTTCTTACTTTTTCCTCCAACTTTGATACTAACTTTTCTATATCATCCTATTTAAAGCACCATACGATAAGAGTAAGAACCGCAACAATCTAGAATGGATCTGCCAAGCTTCAATGAAGAAGAGTATAAACAAATGAAACAGACCTGTCCAGTCATAAAGATTAAGATATCACCTTCTGGCTCACGAACATGTATATCTGCAAAGTAACAACACGGTTGCAAGATTTAACCAAAATCTTATTAAAAACTGACAACAGAAACACTCGACGTTGAGAGCATATACCAATAGCTACTTTGAGAGACGACTCAATATAACTGCCAGGACGCTCTTTGCTATACAATATCTCCACGGGGTATAACTTTCCAGGTACGTTCAACACAGGGCACCCCGAAAAGAATCGAGAAACCTTTTCCCCGTCAAGTGTTGCAGAGGTTATAAGAACTTTGAAGTTCGACGACCGGATTCTAACCAAACGTTTCATTAGCCCCAACAGAATATCCCTGCGAATACACAAAAAGGAACCAAGTTAAAGACCGAGATTAGGTCTGTCTGAAACATAATAATAAAAAAGTCCTTACGTGTTTAAACTTCTCTCGTGAGCTTCATCCAATATGATAACAGAATAATCATCAAGCATTGGATTGGAGAGGCTCTCACGGAGTAAAACTCCATCTGTAAGATACCTAGGAGAGGAGAAATACACAATCCCACAATGAGGTGACAAATCATGTCGGAAGAAAGACATAACTAACTAAAACAACTGAAACATGTTTCTATTTACTTGATACGTGTTTTGCTCGATGTTCTGTCTTCGAAACGTATTGCATAACCAACATCCTCTCCTAGGGTTACATCAAGCTCCTGCGCGACTCGCCTGGAGACAAATTACAATGTTAAAGGAACCAAACAAAGACTCAAATGGATGAATGAAAGGGGAAAACTCACCTGGCGACGGAAACGGCGGCGACACGACGGGGCTGAGTGACGGCGATGACGCCGGATTTAGTGTAGCCATGACGATGAAGGATCTGAGAGAGCTGAGTACTCTTTCCAGAACCGGTTTCTCCGATGATGACTACGACTGGGTTGTTCTCAACTGTTTCCACGATCTTCTCTTCGAATTGAAGGATCGGGAGATTGGCCATTATCAGCAGAGAAACACTCGCGGAAGCTAATCAAGTTCAGGAATCGAACTCACTCCGGCGCCTCGAGAAATCTCGAATCAACACAGTTTTTTTTTCCCTGAGCCCTTTTGCGTTTAAAATCTTATTACTGAGATAAACAGACTCGGAGCGAGCTCCTTAGTCAAGAGTCGAAACCCTCTTTCTCCGTTAGCGGCTCCTGTTCTTGTGTTTTGTGAATTTTAAATCTCCCCCCTCTAAATTCAACAACTTAAAAACTACCAAAAAGATCTTACATGATGAGATATACATATACTTTAGACATAATCTTTGGGATGTAAAAAGAGAAATTGAGCATCACTTCATTCCATACATTTTTAGGGTTTTTTTCTTTGGCTAAGCTCAAATGTAGTGATTGTTTTTATCAATTAGTAACTGGAATTTGAGTCATCACCTTTATTTCAATAGTAAGTCAGTAACTCTGTTTTTGTGGGAGAAATCCCATCAAAAATAATTTGCTATCAGGATTTATGAGAATCAGCCTAGACTAAATTATTTCAAAATTTTAAGATTTTTCAAAGATATTTTATTTAAAATCCTAATTGTGAGAGATATTGCAGCAAAGCCAGTAAAATTATTGAACTGGTTCCTAAACTGTTTCAATCAAAAAAAAAATTCTCTATATGAAACTGAGCCTTGTAACTTTTTTGTGATATTTCCTTTGCTGCTACATAAGGAAAAAAAAACTTACAAGAAAAAGAAAGAAACGGCACGTCCCACATCGGCCATATTTTATGTATCACATATGTATAAATAAAAGGAACAATCAATTATCAAGCAACTGTCAGTGGAAGAAGTGATTGGGCTATGGGCTTGTCAAAGCTCGAGCCCTGGAAAGTCGCCGGGCCACTATTCCGCAGAGATGCGGCCTCGGTAACGAGTGAGTCTTGTGCTTGGGGAGACTTAACAGGCTGAGACACGTGTATGGAGCCTGTCTCTCCAGCGAAGATATTATGGCCAATTCAACAGTAATTCACTTCCTTAACGGGACTAATACAGAACGGGGCTTACTTCCACTGACAACAATTTTTTTTTGTAGTCTCAAAGTGGTGAACAATGAAACACTAACAAATCTTCAAGTTACATTTTAGTTTTAACCAAAAAAAATCTCCACAGAAAATCCATATGTAGAAGCCTAGAAGGCAAAAGAGTTAACCAAAAAACTATACAAAGCATCTTCTTGGGTCCTCCAAGACTTTCAAAAAGAGTTAAAAAGTCTTTAAGGAGGGTGAAAACGAGTACAACTTTACACCAACTAACACTGGTAAACAGAGAAGCTCTTGCTTTTCCATAGAAAACTGAATGCTCTTCCCATTTTCTTTCTTGATGCTGACTTACACTGTGGTTTTGACTCTGTTACAGCGGCTGCAGCCACAGAGAATCCTCCCTCTTCCGGACAAACAACCTCTACATGCTGTTCTGTTGTTGTGAGATGGGTTTGATCCCTCTGTCTCAGTTCCCTGAACAGTGTCAGAAGCTTCTGCGCCCTCTCTCTTCCTCGTTGAGTCCCGTTTACGGAAATAGATACCAAAGAAGGTATCACTCCTTCTTGTAAAACCATCTGGCTACACATCTCACTGTATTTGCATAATATCAACAGCAAAGAAACTGCTTGTTCTTGCTCATTTGGTTCACCCGTGTCAAGAATGGTGGCAAGATTGCTCACTAGGCCAGGTACTGAAACCATCTCCTCTTTTCCCGCCTCGTTCAAAACAAGATTCAACAATACAGCTAAGGACTTTTCAGTCCATCTTTGGTCATCACTGATGGTCAGTGATTGAAGAGCGTTGACGATGTCAGCTGATAGAAGGCAAGGAATGTTGGGTGGGTATGTGGAGAGGTGATAAAGAGCGTGAAGAGCATCGACTTTGCATTGGGTTTCAGTCTCTGTCCAGAGAAGATTTACCATGAAAGGAACTGCTAGACTTGAACCTATGACTGGCTTTGCATCTTCGAGACACGAGAGGTTTAGATAAAGTGCTGTCACTGAACCATGGGAATGTGGGTTACATAGCATCTCCTCCAGCAGAGGAATGATTCCTGATACTAACATCAACTCCTTGTTCCTGAAATTACCACAAACCAGACATGAGATCCTCCAGCTTACAAAATTATTGATTTATTTTTATATATTTTATATTTATATTAAATAATTAAAATTTTAGGCTTATTTATAAATTATTTTGATGAATTAGACATATAAAAGTAAGAAATTAAACAAATTTGTAGATTTAAATTAATATTATTGCATGATTTGACATGTTTAGACCAATTTATACTGATTTAAACCTATTTTAACATGTTTAAATGGATAAATCATATTTTAAGAAATCGTTTAAGGCATCTTAGACCGATTTTAGAACTAACTTTCGTCTGAACATAAATCATAAAGTTAAAGTCATACCTGTTGTTGTCCACAGCCAAGTTAAAGAGAGCCATGGCTCCAACTTTCTGAGCTGAAGCATTTTTTTCACTGAGAGCTGCTCCAAGAAACTGAATCAAAGCTTCAACACACCCATTCTCCCCCATGAGAATCCTGGCCTCCTCATCATCCTTTAGCAACACTCTTATCTGCTCAACAACTCTGCCCTTCTTCCTTACAGTATCCACTTCACTCAAAGTGGTTAACAGATCAGTACATCTCTCAACAAGAGTAACTTCAGCTTCCTGGTATTCTGACTCACATGATTCCTCTTTAATAGTCCCACTTTCTTCCAAAGGAACCACCTTAACATCCTTAAACTTACAAGAACCAACACTTTTCCCTGACTCGGAGACAGACAACGCCAGCCTCCAGTAGTTAAGGTCTAGAGACTCAGGAGGTCCATCAGGGACCTGAACGCTGTTCTGCTCACACCAACTCGAGATCAGAGCCTTGACACAGTAGTTAGGAGTCAAGCATAGATGAGATAACTGCTGCTGAGTCTTGGGACATGTGTTGTGTCCATCGCTAAACCATTTCTCAATACATAATCTCTCATACGTTTGTCCAGAGGCGATGATAACAGGATCATACATAAGCTGCAACGATATAGGACACCTCAGTTCATCTGGAGGAACAGACATCTGCACAGAAGATCTCCTGTTGTTATTATTACAAGGTCTGAAGTTGAAGGAACTCAGTTTAGACAGCTGTCGATCAAAAGCACGGCCTGGAGCATCGTCAAGAGAGCCTTGAATAGTTGGTGAACAAGGCAATGAGTTACTACCCTGTGAATCATTGTCATCCCAAATCTCACTTCTGAACAGCTTTGAGTACTTCCTCATGAGATGTAACAGGTAGGCTACGATTGATTCTTTCCTCTTGTCATCCTCCATTCGTGCCCTCTCGATGAGTTTCTTGAGGCATCTTCGTTCTGATAAAGCTGCTCTTGAAGATGTGATACCTAGTCTAGTAGCAGCTTGATGGAAAACCTCAAGCTCATTGTTGTCAGATGAGCTCTCAAAATTACCTCCTTGTTGCAGCAATCCAATGATTTGATCGCCAACTTCCTTCTCTGATGGATCAAGTGAGAACTGAGTGTTCTCTAGTTCCATTATAATCTCCAAAATCTGCAAAAAAGTAAAATGTGAATAAAAGTATCACAGAGTCTTGAGATATTTCAGGTCTAATACGAAATTAAAAATATATGCACTAAATGATAAATAATAAAATAAATTTTTTTAAAATTAAAATTTACAATATCATCAAAAATAATAAGAGNGCCAGGTACTGAAACCATCTCTTCTTTTCCCGCCTCGTTCAAAACAAGATTCAACATGACAGCTAAAGACTTTTCAGTCCATCTTTGGTCATCACTGATGGTCAGTGATTGAAGAGCGTTGACTATGTCAGCTGATAGAAGGCAGGGAATGTTTGGAGGGTAAGTGGAGAGGTGATAAAGAGCGTGAAGGGCATCGACTTTGCATTGGGTTTCAGTCTCTGTCCAAAGAAGATTTACCATGAAAGGAACTGCTAGACTTGAACCTATGACTGGCTTTGCATCTTCAAGGCACGAGAGGTTTAGATAAAGTGCTGTCACTGAACCATGGGAGTGTGGGTAACATAGCATCTTCTCAGCAGAGGAATGATTCCTGATACTAACATCAACTCCTTGTTCCTGAAATTCCCACAAACCACATGAGATCCTCCAGCTTACAATATAAGAATAACCAATTGTCAAAAAATGGTTAGGTAGTAACCAGACCCTGTTATTTAGAATTTAAATGGGGGCATAGGCCTTAATAGATTGTTGTTTTTTATATATATTTTTATTGTTAATTTTTTAAAAAATATTGGTTTATTTATAAATTATTTTGATGAATTAAGAAAATAGACATAAAAATAAGAAATTAGACAAAATTGTGGATTTAAACTAAAATCATTGCTTGATTTTACATATTAGACCAATTAAGACTGATTTATACATATTTTACCCTGTTTAGATGCATACATCGAATTTTAAGAAAATCGTTTCGGTTATGACTGATTTGCCATCTGGGCGTCCTAGACCGATTTTTATAACTAACTTTTGTCTGAACATCAGTCATAAGTTTAAGTCATACCTGTAGTTGTCCACAGCCAAGTTAAAGAGAGCCATGGCTCCAACTTTCTGAGCTGGAGCATTTTTTTCACTGAGAGCTCTCCAAGAAACTGAATCAAAGCTTCAACACACCCATTCTCCCCCATGAGAATCCTAGCCTCCTCATCATCCTTTAGCAACAGCCTTATCTGCTCAACAACTCTACACTTCTTCCTTAAAGTATCCACTTCACTGAAAGTGGTTAACAGATCAGTACATCTCTCAACAAGAGTAACTTCAGCTTCCTGGTATTCTGACTCACATGATTCCTCTTTAATAGTTCCACTTTCTTCCAAAGAAACCACCTTAACATCCTTAAACTTACAAGAACCAACACTTTTCTCTGACTCGGACACAGACAACGCCAGCCTCCAGTAGTTAAGGTCTAGAGACTCCGGAGGTCCATCAAGGACCTGAACGCCATTCTGCTCACACCAACTCGATATTAGAGCCTTGACACAGTAGTTAGGAGTCAAGCATAGATGAGCTAGCTGCTGCTGAGTCTTGGAACATGTGTTGTGTCCATTGCTAAACCATTTCTCAATACATAATCTCTCATACGTTTGTCCAGAGGCGATGATAACAGGATCATACATAAGCTGCAACGATATAGGACACCTCAGTTCATCTGGAGGAACAGACATCTGCACAGAAGATCTCCTGTTGTTATTATTACAAGGTCTGAAGTTGAAGGAACTCAGTTTAGACAGCTGTCGATCAAAAGCACGGCCTGGAGCATCGTCAAGAGAGCCTTGAATAGTTGGTGAACAAGGCAATGAGTTACTACCCTGTGAATCATTGTCATCCCAAATCTCACTTCTGAACAGCTTTGAGTACTTCCTCATGAGATGTAACAGGTAGGCTACGATTGATTCTTTCCTCTTGTCATCCTCCATTCGTGCCCTCTCAATGAGTTTCTTGAGGCATCTTCGTTCTGATAAAGCTGCTCTTGAAGATGTGATGCCTAGTCTAGTAGCAGCTTGATGGAAAACCTCAAGCTCGTTATTGTCACATGAGCTCTCAAAATTGCCTCCTTGTTGCAGCAGTCCAATGATTTGATCGCCAACTTCCTTCTCTGATGGATCAAGTGAGAACTGAGTGTTCTCTAGTTCCATTATAATCTCCAAAATCTGCAAAAAAGTAAAATGTGAATAAAAGTATCACAGAGTCTTGAGATATTTCAGGTCTAATACGAAATTAAAAATATATGCACTAAATGATAAATAATAAAATAAATTTTTTTAAAATTAAAATTTACAATATCATCAAAAATAATAAGAGAGAAGGAACAACAAATAAACTACCTGAGAGCCAATGGACTGTTGGACTATGTCTTCAACACGCTTAAGGCTATCTACAAGAGAAGTTTTCGCCTTCTCGAATTTCAACACTACTGAATCTCCTGTTATAGCCTACATGTGTCAAAGGAGCTGTTTGGTTAGCGAGAAGAAGAACTTAATAATGTTTTTTTAAGAGATAACATAAAAAAAACTTACCAAATATAGCTTACTAGATTCAGTGCAATGGCGTAGGATGTTCTTCACTTTTTCTAAAACCACGTGAAGTGAACACAAAGCTTGTATTCCAGATTTGCTTCTTGGACGAGCAGCTTCGAGTGAGGGAAAAATAGACATGATCTTGCAGTAGATCACTGAAAGGGCGTTGCACATTTCTCCATGTAGCTGAAACAAAGAATCTGTTAGCCACTCCTTAAACACTTACATTAAAACAAATCAAGAACTATGACAAAGATCAAAACAAAAACCACGGTTCTTTTTTGTACATAAAAAGTATTAATCAAACAAACTTATAATGTCATAATGAGAGATCTCAACAAAAAAAACTATCAATGAACTTATTGGAAAAAATAGTCTGATTTAGATACCTTGGCGTCACCAGGGGCAAAGAAATTTTCTTCAACTTCGTTAGCATCCATTGTTTCAATATAACTTGCAGTATATATATATCTATGGCAATAGTTTTGTCGGTTTAAAACTCAACGCTACAAGAAGGAAAAAAAAAAAGAATATGAATCAGTGATAAGCTAAACCATTCTACAGAAAACAAACCCAAATCAGTGGGGAAAAAAAACAATTTACAAGTAAAGAAGAAACAGAGCCAAGAAGATTAAAAAAAAAAGACAAGGAAGACACAAAACAAATCTGGTTAATAGACAAACAAGATTCTTGGATGTCAAGTAACATCAGCAAATCAGAACACAATAACAAGAATCAAAACCAATCTGGTTAATTTCCCAGAAAAATAGAAAAAAAAAAAGAATCTGGTGAAAACAGAGGAACATACATACCAAACATGAATCACTGATCTGCATCTGATTAAAAACAAGGCAGAACAACGATGAGTTTGATCACGAATCAAAAGAAGAGCATCAGAGGCATTAGTAATAATGATATATACTTCTCCTTGAGATGGATGATGTTTCTAGGTAGTTTCTACAAACGGTCTGGTTTGAAGTTTTTCAAGACAAGTCTCTCTCTCTCTCGATCCCAACAATTCAGAGAGGAGAAGCTTTTGGCTATGGCTGATTCCACTGATTGATTAAAAAAAAAATGAAGAGGAAAAAGAAAGAAGAAGAAGTTATTTTGAAGTCAAAAATAAAGCCAAACCTTGCGAGGTTGCAAGTACACCACAAAGAGATTTGTTTTCTATTACTTCTTCTAACTATATTATTTTAGTTAAGAAAAGATTCTGTTCTTCTTACTGATTAAAAGACTCTCTCATTTATTTATTTTCAAATGATTTTAGATTTTGTATTAGCAAAGGTATTATTAAGGGCCATTTTAATTATTACTAGAAAACAAAAAAAAACTCTTAAGATACTTATAATCATAGTTTCTTTTACATCAGTTTTGTCGTCAAATCTCTAGGATGTGATTAGAAAAAATCATCACGGTGTCTTTTCTGCAAAATGCAATGTAAGTTTTCAAATTTTGAAATGATTGATGGTCATTAGTACTAAATAAAAAGATCTGGTTAGAATTTTCAAATTTCTAAATTTGTAGATGATGATAGTGTTTTTTTGTCGTCGACTGATACTAATTAATATGTGATGTGGAATAAACAGCTATTGACGTATTGGATCGGTCGAAGTAGTGTATGGTGAAGCTAATGAGAGGTCCATTTTTCACCGACATTTATTAAACACGTCTTTATTTCCAAAACTCTTTTTTTGATTTCCCTTTCTCATGAACTACACAAACAAGTTATTATAAACGGAGTATTTTTTTTTTCTTAACAGTTACTATTAATTAAAAATGACAAGAACTTTGCAAATTTGGGTGATTTGACTTAGCTGGTAAGCACTTTAAAGTATTTTGGCAAGGTTGTTAGCTTATGAAATTATCAAATTTTTATGTTCGATTTTATTTATATATTGAACTTTCAGTTGTCGATATTTGTTCTAAATTTTTTTCTAGTTATTTTAAAAATAGATTTGAAAGAAAAAATATAAAATAATTTGTATATTAAACGCCTTAACTGCTATAAAAATTGCATACATGGGTTTGAGGAGTTATAAATTTAAACTTAGATTAGTTGTTGCTATACAAATTTATTTTAGCCATTTCATATTAATATCATTTTAAGATTTAAATTCTTATTAATAATACAAAAATAGATATATTGAAAATTTTATCTGTGTTTTTAATTTATCAACTATTACAATCAAGAAAATAAATATTAATTTTAAAACAATATACTATTTAATAAATGGAGAGAATAAACTCTTTAAAAGGCCTACATCTTGTACTGTTGCTGTTACAGTTTATTAAGTAGTAATAAAAGATACTGTTACTGTTACTTAAAGCAAAGAATAAAACAAATGTTTGAACGGTATTGGAGGGAGAGTTGAGGGTTTGCCGACTTCGACGGCCGACACGCGCCGACCATACATGCATATGTCGGCTATTTAGATCTACATTTAAATATCCTAAAACTACAATAATACCTCTCTCAATGTTCTTGAATCACCTTTATTAATTTCCATTTTTTATAATTATTTACAAATTATTTGTTGTCGACCATGTTCGCTTTTTAATTATTAATTTTTACAATATTCAAACATTTTCATGATTATAAATTATTATTTCAATTTTGGTATATATTCCAACATAATATTGAGAACTCAAAAAGCTAATATTGTCGTTTCTTTTTTTTTCCAAAAGAGAGTTGAATCGTCACCTAATAAAAACACACACACACGATGATCAACAGAAAAAACTAGAAAATAAAATCAATGTGTACTATCTTACAAATCACAATTCATATATGGCTATTCATTTCACCTGTTAATATGATCGAGGATCAAATCATAGTTGATCAAAACGTTTGTTTTGGTCAAACGTTAATCAAACCAGTTAAGATTCTTAACAATGAACACATTTAAAATGCAAACACCTTCACTTACATAATAGGGATTTCTATCTAAGTGGCTAGCTATTCCTTTTTCTGTTTGTCTAAATCTCCATTTTTAATCCAGCAAAGTGATATGCATTTCTCCAAGTAACAGAAAGAGAACATCTAATCAAAAGACACAAAACTTTTGTCTGTAAAATTCAATATAAAGCAAAAATTAATATATGTGACATAAATAGATAATAATAATAATAATAAAACGATAATTGTTTTCTTGAAACTCACAGAAGGTATTGTCAAGGCGGGGCTTCTCTTGAGCACACTGGCTAGCAAAGAATATGCTAAACGTAATAGCAAGAAGCTTAAGAAACTTTTATCACTCTTGGCACATTGGCTAGTGATAATCTCTTAGAGTTCAGTGTGTACTCACATTGGTCTTGAGTTTGCTTGTCACATGAATTAAATTATCGATGTTTGGTCAGTTTGAGTTTAAGTTTCAGTCAAAGTGGTTAATATGTCCAAGTGGTTAATATGATGAAACGTAACAGATGATCGATCCACATTCTGATATTAGTCGGAAAGCATTCCAAGTTCGGATTAGATAGTGTGGTAAGCAGTACATTTTATAGCATTATGTACATTTCTTTTGAAACCGACCGGATCAAATAAGACAATATTAAAAAAAAAATAGATATTGGAGCATTTAAGAGAAAAAATATCAGAAAATGCAGCAACACATTAGAGTTCCAGCCTTCCAGGACCTTATGTGTGAATAGCCTCTCTTTCCAAATAAATAGGTTAAAGTCAAACAATCTCAGTACTAGCAAACAATGGCAGGCACCCTCACCAATACTACACAGTACACACCGAATCTATTCATGTTGGTAACACTTTAACACTTTCTTCAATTCCTGGAATGCATTTTTTCTGGAAGTCAGAGCATTCTTATTTCTAGTGACTCAAGAAAAAAAAACGCTGGAGAACAAGAAGAGAGACATAAAGAAAGCTAGTTGGATGAGGTTAACTATACATATGACTCTCGTGTTTGTTTCTTTTAAAAGAAGATTTGATGATAAAGCTGTTTGAGAAGAAACAAAGGAAACATAGGTAGGTAACCGGTCAAGAATTAAATAACACAAGTGTTTGATCTACAAACTTTTAAATACTAGTATTGAATTCGATAACCAAATCAGCATTAGTCAATGGCTTGTACCTTTGAAAAGTTTCACATAAATAAAAGTAGTAAATTAATGGAATGGGCAGTAGAAGCTGAAAATCCTTTTAATTTTTGGCAAGTCGTCCCTACGTGTGAGTTTTCTTTAATTATATTTGTTAGTTAGTTAGTTGAGGGTCTCCTCTACGAAATTTATTTATGAGACCTATCAAATAAGTCACTATAAAGTAAAATTGTCCACGAGTAACAACTTTAAGTTCTCAGATCTCGTCAAAGAAATTATATTTTTAGAGATCATATTGCTTTTTTTATTTTAGTTTTAACGTCACAGTTTGTAATCATAGTAATAGTTTAGAATATATATTTAGTCGTTATTTAGAAATTAATCGGTCAATATGGTAGCAAGAAGCCTTCATATTTTTACGTCAATTTGATGCAAATTAAAGTATATAGATCATGTTATTTTCTTACTGTTAGACCTTAACAATCTAGAAGCTTTTACATGTCTTTATAATTGGTATTCACGAACTCCGTCTATAAACTACAAAGTGTTGAAGGAGAAAATCAGAATTCTAATCACTTGAAAAATATATGAAGCAACTTAGGGCATCTCCAACCCTACTCCATTTTCAACTTCAAACATGATTATGGAGTAAAATCTTCTCCAATCCCACTTCATTTTCAACTCCAAAATGGAGTAATGGCTAGAGTTACTCCATTTATGGAGTAATCTTACCTATTACTCCATTTTGGAGTTGAACTTTTTTATTTATAAAATGGTCCTTTAAATCTTTAGTATTTTTATTTTAACTTAAATAATATTTAAAATGATATAATAACATAAAAGAAATAGTATATTCCACAAAGTATTATTTAATAATTTTACATAAAATAATTTATATTAAAAAAATATTTTAAACATAAATAATTGGTGTTAGTTTGTAAAGTTTTATAAGTATAAGGTATTATTTATAATTACTAGTAAAATAAAAATAGAATAATTTAAAAATAATAGTTTTGGAGTGTAAAATGGAGTAATACATTGGAGTAAAACTTAACTCCATTTTGGTGTTGCACCAATTTGGAGTAAAAAATACAGTAATACATTAGAGATGCTCTTATGTCTCTAGTATTCTTCACTATGTGGGTTTCTTATATTAGCTTTGGCTTTTTTTGTTTTTGTGTTTTTTTTCTCTCGTGGATTAAGTTAATTATTTTCACAAATAAATTCGGCTAAATGCGTTATATTTAAAAAAACATATTCACGTTTTTTAAGAAGCATTTTCCATATTATAAACCGATGTGTCACTCTTTTGCGTCAATAATACCATACCACATGCAAAAGTGTTACCCAAACAAAACAAAAAAAATACCACACGCAAACAAAAGAAAGGTCAATAAGTCAAGAATTATACCAGCGTCGTTAATGTTAATATGTACTATAGGTGTGGATTTAAACTCCCAACTAAACATACCACAGTGACATTTATTACACAACATACCACAAAGTCATTTTAGCTTTTAAATACAAACAAAATCCCCAACAGAAAAAGAGAAAGAGAGAGTGAAAATGAAGGGTCTCCATTTTCACATCATCTTCCTAGTGACCATGACGGTCGTTGCCTCTATCTCCGCTGCTACACCGGCGGCTCCGGCGGAAGGAGGACCTTTGTTAGACGAATGCAGCCAATATATTCAAACGGTGACTTTGTGTTTGGATTTCGCGTCAGGGAAAGCACCAAATCCGTCTAAGAAGTGTTGTGACGCTATTGAAGGTATTAAAGAGAAAGATCCAAAGTGTTTGTGTTTCTTGATACAACAAGCCAAGTCAGGAGGACAAGATTTTAAGAATCTTGGTCTTCAAGAAGCCAAACTCATTCAACTTCCAACTTCTTGTCAGCTCCACAACGCTAGCATCTCCAACTGTCCAAGTACGTTAAGTTTCTCGCTAAAGTTGGCTCAAAGTTCTTTGTATCAACATTTTAATCTCCATCTGCTTATGATATCTTCATGCGTGTGTCTATATGCCAATCAACCACATGCAAATTAGTTAGATATTGAGAGAAATTATAGTATATTTTAGGGTTTTATGATTTTGAAATGAATAGTAAACGCGGACAGAAAGAAATAGAACATTAAAATGAATACTTAGTGATGAAATATTGGTCAAAACATATTATTTCGACCAAGACAATTAGATTAGTGATTTGTAGTGTAGTTGTTGATTCATCGTGTTATGTTTAAACGGAGGACACTTGATTTCATGAGTTTTGTAAGTTTTAAACATGGTTACAGATTTTATCTCCAACTCAACAGTTATGTCATAGTGATGATTTTGTTCTTTAGCATTTTTGCTACATTCCTACAAGTCATGGTTCCATGTATTATGTTACAACCAAGCTCTATATATATATATATATATATGAACACAAGCTCTGGTCCAGACATGGAGTATTAGTGACGTGTCTCTGTAAAGTGGACACGAGTTATAGTAACCAGTTTCTTAAAGTTCAAAAAAAAAATTGTGAATGAAACCAACCACTAACCAATTTGTTATAAATATAAAATACTTAAATGCGACATGTGCCTCAGGTGCATTTACAGAGTTCGCATTTAATTTATAACACATTTATTGAAAATACAACCAACTTTTTAATACAGCCATTTGTTTTTTCCCCCAAAATAGAGCCATTTCCTTTTATATTTAACTGTTATTGCAATAATAATGAGGATATTAGGGGGACTGGTTATTAGGTGATGGATTTCTGGTGATAGTTAAGAAAATTTGATTTTATTGTTATCGCTTAATGAATTCTGATATTTTAACTAAAATATAATGCTATTGGTTTGATGATTTAAATTCTATGCAAAAAATTATTGTTATTGAAAATGTTATGATTCTAGTAAATTTTTGGTGATATTGAGATAATGTATTTTAAACAATTTAATTCATAAATAAAAACTTGATTGGTCTCTTCTTTATTTACTGTTAAAATACAAATTTAACTAACAGTCGCAGTGTTATGTTATACTGGGAATTGACAATAATAATCTGTCGTTGAATTTTCAAGAATATACTTCTTCTTGTAAAATAATCTTTTGGTCAATTGACTTTGTTAACTGACGCTAATATGTTACTACTTAAAACGTGCATTGAATGAACAGAACTTCTCGGGATTTCACCAAGCTCACCAGACGCAGCCGTATTCACAAGCAATGCCACCTCAACAACAACACCAACGGTACCGGGAGGAAAGTCTCCAGCGACGTCTAGCGAGAAAGGAGGATCAGCTTCCATGAAAGATGGTCACGCCATCTTGGCTCTAGCCGTCGCTTTAGTGACCATCTCCTCCTTCATCTCGACTTTGCCTAGGATGGGTTTGGCCTAGACGGTGTAGGCACGTGACATTAGCATTTGTCTTAAAGTTTCAAAACTATCTCGTCAAGTTGTTGCTTGGTTCGGACCATTTGTTGTAATGAGTGAACTTTCCCACTTAATCTGATCTCTTTCAGTACATAACTTAAGTTTATCCTTAAATTTTAAAACCTTGAGTTTATCTTACAACCTAAGCTTCTTAGTATGTGATCAGTAGTAGTACAAAATCAAGAGTATAAAACCCCCACAATTTTAACCATCTTCCAGTACAAGTTTAAAAACTTAATTGAGTTTGTGTTGCAAGGCCAAAGCCTCTGCGAAGCTCTTGGACATTTCCCTTACATAGTCGTCGTGGAGAGAACTTGTGTGATGTGTTGTTGGAACAGAGGTTAGAGAGGAGGAGGCTGTGAGATTTTCAAGAACAGCACGTTGTCTGGCTTTTCTGTCTTGTGTAGCTCTCTGTCTCTCTTCGTAGAAGCTAAAGTCGTCGAGCATCGAAGATTTCATCTCACAGCTATTGAATATACTTAACATCTCTATACCTTGTTCCAGTCCCACCTGCAGATATAAAACACAATCATACATGATAATTGATAATTGATTTTATAGATGACATGTTCCATGTTGGAGAGACACACAGAGTGAATAAATAGATTTAGCCCTGCGGATTTTGTCCGAACCAGACCAGCCGGACCGGACTAAACCCAAATTTCCGGTTCAGTTATGGTTTTGAGTTTTTAGTTTGGTATGATTTTGAAAAATAGTTCGGTTTTCGGTTTGGTTTGTGATTTTAAATGTTAGAAAAAAAAACTAACCAAAAATAACAGAAATAACCAAAACTATCCAAATTTTATAAATAGTTATACCGAAATCTAACCGAAATTCTAAATT